>JAVJIF010003419.1:0-101024 GCA_038442645.1 Agave tequilana | reverse complement strand
AAACACCCTCTCTCCATATTCCCAACAAGGATGAGTACCTCCCTTCAATGGCATGACATTGTGTTAGAAGCTTCAGAAGAAGATATCCTCCTACAATCGTATTTATTAAAAAAAATATAATAAACACATTAACAAATAACAATGAAACATACTTGGCATTACTAATTTTCTCTATTTACTCAATTTCTGTTCAAACTAAAATTCAGAGATGAATGTCATTTTAGAAAAAAAAAACTAATTTACTCAATTTTGGTTCAAATATAACTCAAAAATGAATGTTGTTTTTAGATAAGTTTATTAACTAAAGATCATTGCCATTTTCAGGTCAAAGTTCAACTTAGCACTCAACAACAAAGTTCAGGTCAAAGTTAAGTTCATTTCAACAGCACTCAATAGCAAAAAATTCAATAAGGAGGCTCAACTCAATAATTTAACATCACTCAATACTCTATTTCAGTTCAACAATCAATACTTCAACAATAGTAAAGTTCAACAATCAAGTGATCAACAGGCAAAATCAGTTCAGTTCAGTTCAATTTTAGCAACAGTCAGCAACAGTGAAGTTCAGTTCATTTTACAAGAGGTGTCTGATGGAATCTTCAGAAATTTGGAGGAGACAATGGATGCTTTGACTGTGAAAACATGCATATTGAAACTTTTCTTATTTAAATTGCTCACTAGCATTATCAAAATGTGAACAACTGGACAATATTAATGAGAAACTCTTATACTTGAAAACATATAGAATTGTACGTTTTGATTAGTCTATTGTCTACCACAGGTCCACAACAATGAATTAATTTTCTTTAGAACTTAAGCACTTGAAAGAGAATCAATTTTTCAAACAGAAACTTGTTTTGAAAATTTACAATTGAAACATTGCTGTGTTTTGAAGAGGTAACTCTACTACTGGCAACTGGCAACTACAAAAGCATCAAATTTACAATAAATAATAGCCTCTTCACAGTCCAGTAAGGTACGGTAACTGCAAAAAACATCAAATATATTTTTGAAGAGGTTAACTCTACTACATCACAAGTCTATTGAGCTTAGAAACTTGCTCTAATGCTTAGAACAGAATCAACAGAGATACAGAGAAACAAATATGCTGAACTTGGAATGTACCAATTTCTAAATAGTTTGCCATTAAAAATCATAATTGCAAAATCAGATAAATAGATCAAGAAATCAACAACATCAGAAATCAACAAATTAATTTATAAATTTTTACCTTTATCCCAAATCAACAACACTAGAATAAAATCAAAAAAATTTGTGAAGGAACGACACGAACCAGTGAAGAACTACGGGATCAAGGCGTTGTCGAAGCTGTCGAGGTCACGGTGGGAGTGGCGATGATGTCTGAGAACAGAAGTTCACATTGAGTTCGAGGCATCATCGAAGTCTAGTCGTCGTCGTCGAATTCATCGAGGCGTTGAGGCATCGTCGAGGTTGTCTGAGAGTCGTCGAGGCGTTGTCGTCGAGGCATCATCGAGAGTATTTGACCAAGCACTAGCTGTCTCCAAACTTTTTCCCCTTCTACAGATTGCGATGGGAACCCAAGAGCAGATGAATCAAGACATCTTATATGATGCGGGTTCGGATTTCGGGTCGGGTTAGAAATCAAACCGAACCCAAACAATTTTAAAACCCTCCAATCTGACATCCTGTAATTGCGGCACAAATTTCAACCTGATATTGCGGCCGACAAATTGGGTTTTATTCGAAGTTTTGGCCAATAAATACCAAAATGCCATTTAGACTGTAGATGGAGATATTGTGGCGGTAGGGGTCTGAAAATTAATGTCGGCCGGCATTTTAGAAATGTCGGCTGACATTTAAAACACTGAGTGGTATGTGTGTGAACATGGTGTGCATGTGTATGCCGTGAAGGGTGTGCATGCATATGTGGAGTTTGTTTCTTTTGAAATATGGACTCCAATCTCTTGTGGTGATGGCACATTGGCTCAAAGTGGAGCCTAAACAATCAATACTTTTCTTCAAAACACAAATATCATTATCAATAATGGAAGAAGAAATAGCATGAGCATGAAAAATAAAATTCTTTTTCACTTTGAAAGTAGGAATAGAAATCTTTTTTTTCAACCAAAGCATTTTTCAGAAGAAACAATTTCTTTTTAAAACAAGATCTCTTTCATAAAAATTAAAACAACTTGTTTTTAAAGAATTATTTCTTTCAAAATATAATCAATTTTTGAGGATAAAATATTATTTTCTACTAAAACAATATCCTTCTCTTTTAAAGCAAGATTAAGTTTTGAAGATAAATAATCATTTTCATTTGAGATCTCTTCTTTTTCTTTCAAAACACAATCTAACTTTGAAGACAAAAATTCATTTTCTTTCTTCATTTTTAAACTCATATTTTTCAACAATTTATATTTTTCTGATAAGTTTTCACAAAGCATGAAAAGCTATTCATTTAACATATGTGCATCCATACTATCATTATCATTGAATGTACTAGCACAATCATCAAGATTGGATTCCGAGATTATCTCAAGGGAGTCATTCTATTGGACCAAGAAGCAAGCTTAGTCGAAACCATCTTCACTAGACTCTCTCTTTATATAATTTGAAGCTTGTTCCTCAAGAGAGATCAACGTGTTCCACACTACAAAAGTAGAATTACAATGAAAAATCATAGAAAGATAAGTATTGCTAAGTGTTTGCTTTAGTGTAATCATGGCTTGCGCATTGGCCTCTAAATATTTGTCATTATCAATTTATGATCTTTTGGTGGTTGTAAGATAAACATGTAATTCTATGGCTTTAAGATATGAAATTATTTTAAATTTTCACATGTCAATATTAGAAAAATCAAACATAAGTGGAGTAAGATAATCCATAAGTGTGTGAAATAAATATGAATGTGTAAATCAAGTAAGTGATTAGAAAATATAGGATAACTCCTAGCTTGTTAAACCGAATATCATAAGCATTAGCTCTGAAACCATTTGAAAGTCACATAGAGGGAGTGAATAGGTGTAGTGCTAATGTAATGATTAATAATGCGGAATTAAAAAATTTACACTACCACAATAGATATCCAAAGAGTGAAGCCAAATTTTCGGTGAAGGGCTCTAAAACTTCTCCTCAAAATTTCTTTTTATAAGAGTTGAGGTGCTTCAATAGCTCTCTTAGATCAATACAAGTGTGAGCACACAAACAATATCAAGTATGTATAAATGAACAATAGTAGCAATGTAAGATATAAAGAGAGTAGAGTTTAGAGACATAACCAAACGGAAACAGAAAGATATGTTCGTAGTTCGAGCACCAAGCTTTACGTCCCTGCCTTATCTAGAAGGATTTCAACTCTCTCCACTAAGGACTTCACAAAGGATACAACCCTACACAAGAGCTGAGCACAAAACAAAGCCACAAAGCCTATGCACAAAGCAATCACCTTTACACAAGAGGGAAGGCACAAAACCAAAGCACAAACAAAAGATGGGTTACAACACTTGGGGGTCACAAAGATCACAAATAACACCTCTCACAATATAAGATCCTAGAGGATAGATTTTGCAATGAATGCTCAAGCTTGTGAGAAAATAAAGATTTTGAGAAAGAAGTACAAAAGAAAACACTTGGGAAAACTTTTAAATGATATATTAATTGAAAATTTGAAACTTGAATTTCCAAAATTTGTTATCTTGATTTTTCAAAAATTTTGAAACAAATGAGAAGATGTAAACTTGAGGCCCAAAAACTTGTTTGAAAACTCAGTTGAATGTAGGAAAAATTGCTCTTGAAAATCATCTTTTAAATCTGGCAAAATCCCTATATATAAGGCCAGCCAAAAACTAATCGCTAGGCTCAAAAAGGTGCCAGAAATGGCCTATCAGTCGACCACTCAATGGCTATATTTTTACCCATTGGGGATTGCCAGTCGATCGCCAGGTCGACCGAGCAAAACCCGAGAGCTTTGCAGGATCAGTCGGTCGACCGGCCGAACTTTACTGTGGTCGACTGCCTGGTCGACCGAGTTTTGGTTCCTTGGGCTTGTGCACGTTGATTGATCGTGCGATCGACCAGCTCTAGCCATCGGTCGACCATCAACAACCAAAACCAAAAATAAAAGGGTTTTTAAAGGACATTTAAAACCCATTCAAGTTTCAGTAAATCCCAATAAATTTCACAAAAATAGGTCCATGTAAATACAATATAGTACAAATATGTGTGAAAAAACAACACATGTTACAACATGTGAACTATTTTTGAGACAATAAAATTTAAGTTTAAAACAAAACTGTATGTTTTCAAAAATCAAACTTCTAAATGGAAATCCGATTTTTCCAAAACTTGTATAATTACAAAAATAAGTTATTGAAATATATTTGAAGCACAATGTGTCTGAATAGAATCTAATACATATAATAAATGATATAGACTTATTTTTGACAAAAAAGTATCAAAATAAGTTTTGATGAACACAAAACTTAAACACATGAACTATATTCACCAAAATAAATTACTTAAATATTTATGAAGCACAATGTATATGAATGAAATCCAATACATGTATAAACAAATGTAAACTTGTTTTGATGAAATATATTCATGAAACCGAAAAAGTATACTTGATAAATCAAAACTTAAAACACATAGAAATAAGTTTTTACAAACAATTGAAGCTCTAATATGTGTGGATGGGATCCAACACAAATTCCAAATTATAAAACTTATTCTATTGAGATAAAAAATCGTATAAACATAAACTTATGAAATCAAAATTGTTAAACCGAAACAAAACTTTTGTGTATGTGTGTGTGTAAGCTTGAGCAATCAAAACTAATCTATTCCTTATAAGAGATCAAACTAAAAACTCTATACTCAAGTCTTCTTGTAGATCTTCTCCAAGTAGACTTGATCCAAACTTGATTCCCTAGTGCTTGATATGTTCTATAAGTTTGAGCTCTTGAATCACCATATGTTAGCTTTCAAGAAGCTAAACATCAACTAAGATCTTGACCAATATTTGAAATAAAACACAACAAGATCATTAGTACTATAATTACATGAATTAGTCATCATCAAAACTAAAGTGATGGGCTTTTGGGCCAGCACATGAGCCTTCACCCTAACGGCGACCCCTGTGGGAGCCTCTTGAAAGATGGAGGCTTGCCCACATCGATTGCTCGAAATCAACCTTTAATGGGACCTACCCTGACGCCACCTGAGCGAGTCAACAACCTATATAGGTTTTCACCCTGACAGTGACCCCTCGGGGATCCTCCTAAAAGATAGAGGCTCACCACATTGACTGCTCAGAGTCATCCTATAATGAGACCTACCTTGATGGCCACCTGAGAGAGTTAACAGTTGATTAGTCAACAATTTTGCATTTTATTATAACATTTTTCTGTTAGATTATGAATTAAATACTGCTTCTCACCCGTATTTTGGTCTCTTATGCAGATTATAAAGGAAGGGGCAAAGTTGGAATTAAGAACTTAATTAAACCAATTTTTTGGGTAATTAAACCAGATTTCTTGACTACCAAATCAAGCTCTATATAAGATGCATTGGATTACAAATTTAAGACTTTATCTGAAGAATATACATATCCAAATACCCAAAACATAAATATATACAGAAGTTTCTCGAGACGGACGAAGATGTGGCCAAAAGATCAGAGCCAACGGCCCTGATCAAGTCACACAAATGCCTTGTTGTGTTTATGTGGCCAGATCAGGGCCAGTGGTCCTGATCTTTGACGCATGGTGTTGCCTGGTGAAACCCTAACCTCCAGTGCCTATATATATATATATATATATATATATATATAGTATATATATATATATATATTGCATGTAAGAGCGATAATACGAGAGAGGATGTCAGGATTAGGGTCTCTTCTCCTTTAGTGTAGCTTATTGTAGGATCTTCTTCTTCCTTTGTATTTTCCTTTCTTTTCTAGATCTTGTGTTAGGCCAGAGATTTGATTCATAGGAGAAAAAGTGTTGATGTAATAGATGAGTGATAAATATATGAAATCTTTATCTTTTCTCCTATAGTTTCTTCTCTAACTTCTACATGATTCTTAGCTAGATTTTCTCTCATGGTGATTCACTACTAACCCACTAATTTTTTATCTCCTGATTGATAAACCACATGAATCTCACAGCATCATACAAGGTCTTGCTCTTGTTGCATTAGCTTGCTTGTGATGCAAGTTTGATTTTATCCACGCACTTTAGTTCATACAATTTGTGCACTTGCTTCTTATCCCATGCTTACCTTCTAATTGATTGATAAAAAGACAGAGTTTAGAAAAGTGTTTATCTGATCTGTAATGGACTCTGAATTCTTGCAATTTAACCATAGTAGATGGCTATACTGCTCGATCCTCAGGGAGAGACGTGATGGAAGCATTTCGACACAGTATTGTCCTTAGAAGAATGAAGTTTGTTTGAAAGAAAGATTGGTTTTGTTTTAATTATGGGAAAAGCTCATAGTTTACTAATCATCTACCACCACTAACTTATTAATCCATGAAGATTAAATTTCATATTGAATCTTAGAAGTTTTTCAGAAAAGTTGCATCAAGTAAGATATATAAGATGAAAAGCTGATTGCTAAAATGAAAGAACAATCAAAGAGTTTAAGAATTTACCGTGTAGCTTGTGGCTAACGGGTCATGTCCACGAGGAGGAATGCGATGGAAGCTTTTCGGTGAATCGTTTAAAAAAAAGACTTGTGTTTGTTTTTTAATGGAAAAGAGAATGGAAGAAAGAGATGATTAAAAGAGAAATTGCAACTTTAGAAAAGGCTTTGGAGAAGGTGATTTAAAAAGCTCGAAAATTGTTTTGTTGATTATAATAAGGAAGAAAATCTGGGCTCACTATCACTATCAATTGTTCATTCTTCTATTGAAATCCTAATTGTTCATTCTTCTATTGAAATCCTAAGTGCCTCAAATTGATCATAGGCAAAACTTAAAGTTGATTTTTAGAAAGTTTAAAGTAAAGCACATAAGATGGTTGGAAGAGTTCACTCTTTTCTTTGAAAATCGTTTAGAATCGAATATTAAATCATCAAGCGCGAAAAAGCAAGAATGAAGTAAAAACAGTTCAAGAAACGTTCATGAAAGCAGTAAGAGTTTAACAATCCAAACCCATCCTCATGTGCCTTCAAGAACACTTTCAAGAAGAAAGGCTTTAAGTAAGGCATGCAAATGATTCATTGGGTCTTTTTTCTTTAAAACCAGAAGAGAAGAAGAACTAGAGAGAGTTACAATAGTGAGCCAAGAAAATCGTTTTAGTTACTCATGGAAAACAAAGAAGAAAGCAAATAAATAATGCAAGCCATACTGTAATACGAGTGGAAGGAAAAGCAGCTCGATTCTTGTATTGATGTCACTTCAATCTTCAAGTACAAGCACTCAATTCCTCTCCCTCACAAGTATTGATACTGGACTACAAATTAAAAAATAAGAATACAACTTTTGTGCTAGCTAACAAAGAGCCTAAATCCTTAGAAAATAAACAAAAATTCTAATCCTAGTCTTCGCTCCTTTTTGCTCTGTTGAAACTGGTATTTATAGGGAAAAACCAAAAGGGGAGGATCCCGAGAAGATTGGGGGAGCAAATTTTTTTGCTCCCCCAACTGATGTAACAAGTCCGCGAAAACGCGGCTTGGGCCGCGTTTTTGGGGTCCTGGTGTGGCCAGGTGGCCACACCCAGTTGGCTGGCTCCCCTGGTTTGGTGAATTTCCCGTATCTTCTTCTGGTTTTCTTGTTTCTGCTCCAAAAGTTGACGAAACAGCCTTTGATTGTTTGGCTTCAACCGCTTGATTCAGGGAGGATTCTTCTCAACCTCTTGATATGCCAAGATTTTGCCCTGATTCCTTCATTTCAAATTTATTCTGAATTAAATCAGAATTTGGTGGGCTTTTGGGCTTGTTTCTCTTTTCTTTCTTTTAACACTTGGGCCTACATTTAACAAAGAAAAAGAAGACTTATTAATAGGATTTATTAGCTAAAAAGTATCGTAAGGTGACAATGTAAATGCAATATATGTAACTAATCACACCCTCACACTTATCTTTTGCTCGCCCTCGAGCAAAACATCAAACTAATTCTAATCAATTATTAGACCACTTTCGCAGGTCACTCGATTGCACTGAGTATGTGCAACAAGCCGTTAAACCTCTAGGTACCCCTAGAGGACGAGTTTTGTCTCGTGAGGATTTTCAGTGGATTGCACCCACAAAATCCATAAAGAAAAAGAAAAAAGTTAGTATTTTCGAAAAGCGTTTTTAAAGGAGAAAATATTTGAAGTATATTTGTAAGGCTTTAAGTAATCTATAAGTTATAGGAATATCAAATTTTTCATTCCGAAACTCAGTCTTTATTCAAAAACATGCATCAATTAAAGTAAGGAGTCAAATTGTACTTCTCATCTAGTCTATTAATTTACCCTGAGTCGTATGCACCATCGTGACTGTGAAGTTAACTGAGGGTTCTTTAACATTAACTCCTATGCCTTATTTATATTTATTTTTGGTGAAATTTATCCCTCAATTTCATTAGGCTTTCTAATCTGCCCATGTAACGAGCCTTCAGTCGGTGAGAACTAAATCGGACAGTTTTAGGGCACCAGGTGAGAAAACACCCCTAAGGACTTAAACACTCGAGCAGATAAGGCCACAAAATCAAGTTTTTTATTTATAAGATGTACCCCTTTTAGGCGTGAATACTTATGCTTCCTGAGGCATAAATACCCAGATTGATTAGAGGTTTTATGTATATACATTTTTTTTAAACTTATCTAATTATCTTTGCATAAATACCAAGGCTTGCTTAGGCCAAAGCACCTAGCTAATCAATAATTAGATTTGTTTATATTTCTTTTTTTCCATAATATTTTTTATAAGGCATAAGAGTCTCTGTTTTTAAACCCTAAGTGTGTAAGTGTATTTAGTGTGCATATTTCATTAAGGTAAATATCAAGACTAAATTACTTTTACAAATTTTCTTCCTAACCCTAAACATCAAACAAGTTATCTGACTTTGACCAAGTATAAGAAATCTTAATTATGATTTGCCTATTCCTTAAAATTGACTTAATTTCTTACAAAAAATATATCAAAATATTGTTCTAACATTTCAAAAAAAAATTTAATATATAAATATATATATTTTTATTTTTTTTATTTTTTTATATCAGTCATGTTTTTATATCAGTCATATTAGAACCCTTCCCCATACTTATCTCATGCATTGTCCCCAATGTATGAAAGAAATGTATATATGCATGAAATAGAATAGGAAAGAGGAAAGTTACCGATACACTGGGTCAAAAAGACCCATAGCCGTTTCATTTACCGGCACCGATTCCAAGAAAGGTTTAAGGCGTTGACCATTTACCTTAAAGTCATTTCCATTCTTGGTGTCACTGATCTCAACTGCACCGTGTGGAAACACGGTTTTTACAACGAATGGCCCAGTCCATCTTGCTTTCAATTTTCCTGGAAAAAGATGAAGCCTAGAATTATAGAGTAAGACTTTTTGTCCAGGAACAAAGGTTTTTCTTATGATGTGCTTATCATGAAAAATCTTGACTCTATCTTTAGTGATCCTAGCATTTTCATAGGCCTCATTTCTCAATTCCTCTAATTCGAAAATTTGTAATTTTTGAAGGTCACCGGCCTTAGTCAAGTCAAAATTCAACTGCTTGATTGCCCATAAGGTTCGGTGTTCTAACTCAACGGGCAAGTGACAAGGTTTTCCATAGACTAACCTATAAGGAGACATTCCTAGAATCGTCTTGAAAGTGGTCCTGTAGGCCCATAGAGCATCTACAAGTTTGATGGACCAATCTTTCCGGTTTTGGTTCACAGTTTTCTCCAAGATAAGCTTGACTTGTCTATTGGAAACCTCAACTTACCACTGGTTTGAGGATGATAAGGTATGGACAACTTGTGAGTTATGGCATACTTTCGCATAAGAGCTTCAAAAGATCTATTGCAAAAGTGAGTGTCTTTATCACTGATGATAGCACGAGGGGTTCCAAAGCGTGAAAAAATGTTCTTTTTCAAAAACTTTATGACAACTTTGTTATCATTAGTTTTACAAGGAATGGCTTCTACCCACTTGGACATATAATCCACAGCAACCAATATGTATTGGTTCCCAAATGAATTAGGAAATGGACCCATAAAGTCGATGCCCAAACATCAAAGAGTTCTATTTCTAGAATTGGGTTGAGGGGCATCATATTTCATTTAAAATCCTTCCTACCATTTGGCATCTAGGGCACGTCTTACAAAATTCATAAGCATCTTTGGACAAAGTGGGCCAAATAAAACCCGCTTTGTAGCACTTTTTCAGCAGTCTTGCGGGGACCAAAGTGTCCACCGCATGCAAGTTCGTGACAAAAAGATAGAACACTCTTAACCTCCTCATCGGGAATGCATCTCCTAATAATTTGGTCAGAACAGTACTTGAAAAGATACGGTTCCTCCTAAAAGAAATACCGGACTTGGGATAAGAACCGGTATACATCGTTTTTGGACCAATGAGGCGGAGTTTGGTTTGTGAGTAAGTAATTCACTATATCCGCAAACCAAGGTTCCCTAGAGATAGCTAAGAGATATTCATCAGGAAAATCCTCATTTATGGGTAATTCGTTGCATGGAGAATTAGGGAGCCGTGAGAGATGGTCAGCAACGACATTTTCTACGCCTTTCTTATCTCGAATCTCAAGATCGAATTCTTGAAGAAGGAGGATCCAACGAATGAGTCGGGCCTTGGCATCCTTCTTCATCATGAGGTACCTAAGCGCAGAATGATCAGTGAAAATGGTGGTTTTGGACCCTAGTAGGTAGGGACTAAACTTCTCTAAGGCAAACACTACTGCCAAGAATTCCTTCTCAGTCGTAGTGTAGTTCAATTGAGCATCATTGAGAGTCCTACTAGAGTAGTAAATCGCATGCTGTTGTTATCAATACTTTGTCCTAGGACAGCGCCTATGGCAAAATCGGAAGCATCACACATGATCTCGAACGGCTTAGACCAATCCGGTGCAGATATGGTTGGTGCAGAAATGAGCTCTCTCTTAAGCTTCTCCCAAGAATTCATGCATTCAGTATCGAAAGTGAAGGACACATTCTTAACTAACAGATTAGTCAAGGGTCTAGCAATTTTGCTAAAATCCTTGATAAATCTTCGGTAGAAACCAGCGTGTCCCAAGAAGGATCTAATGTCCTTAACGCATTTGGGCATGGGAAGCTTAGCAATAACCTCAATTTTGGCTCTATCCACTTTAATTCCTTTCTTGGAGATTTCATGACCGAAGACAATTCCATGTTTTACCATGAAGTGGCATTTCTCCCAGTTCAATATCAAAATTTTCTCAGCACAATGTTAGAGGACAAGTTCTAAATGGTGGAGACATTGAGTGAATGAATCTCCGTAGATGGAGAAATAATCCATAAAGATCTCTAAGAATCGTTCTACCATATCAGAGAAAAGACTCAACATACAACGTTGAAACATTGCTGGGGCATTGCATAAGCCGAAAGGCATTCGACGATAAGCAAATGTCCCAAATGGACATTTGAATGTAGTCTTTTCTTGGTCCTCAGGAGCAATAGGGATCTGATTATACCCCGAGTAACCATCCAAGAAACAGTAATACTCGTAACCCGCCAAACATTCAAGCATTTGATCAATGAAGGGAAGTGAAAAATGGTCCTTACGAGTTGCAGCATTCAGCTTCCTATAGTCGATGCAAACTCGGATCTTCGTGGGAAGTCGAGTTTGGACCAACTCTTTGTTCTTGTTTTCCACTACGGTGAAACCGGACTTCTTTGGAACCGCATGGACAGGACTGACCCATTGGCTATCAGAAATGGGATAAATTATCCCATTGTCTAAGAGTTTTATGATTTGCATGAATAGCCTCTTGCATTATAGGATTTAACCTACGCTGCGGGTCTCTTTTAGGGGTGACATTTTCATTGAGATGAATGTGATGTTGAACGATGGTTGGACTTAATCCCTTGATATCAGTCATAGTCCACCCAATGGCTTCCCTATGTTTTCTTAGAATTGCTTTAAGATCTTTTTCTTCCCCGTCATTTAAATGGGAGGCAATGATGACAGGAAAGGTCTCTTGTTTGCCTAGATAGACATACTTGAGATGCGCAGGTAAGGCTTTCAATTCTAAGGAAGAGGAAGGCTAGTAAGAAGGACTAGTCAAATTTGTTGGCTCCATTATTGGTGAAATAGGGTTCGAGACCCAATTCACATCAGAATCTACAATTTGATCAAGATTAAAGTTGTCAGACTCTAACCCAAAGTAACACTCAGTTTCTAGTTTCAATTCTTCCCTATGTTTACTTGTTAAGTTCTCAATTAGGTTGACTTCAAATGTTTGGTCCTCAAGATCGAGGGGTTGTTTTCCTAGATTGAAGACATTGACTTCTCTAGTCATGTCCCCAAAGGTTAACCTCATAGACCCATTCCTACAATTGATGATGGCATTGGCAGTAGTAAAGAATGGTCGCCCTAGGATAACAGGAGTTTGAGCCTATGATTGGAGTTGGACACAGGTTGTGTCTCCAGAACTATGAAATCGACAGGGTAAATAAACTCCCCTACCCGGATCAAGACATCATTAATCTCCCCTTTTGGAACTTTTACTGAACGGTCAGCCAGTTGGATGGTGACTCGAGTTGGACTAAGATCGCCCAACCCGAGTTGTTGATAAACTGAGAATGAAAGCAAGTTGATACTTGCCCCCAAGTCAAGAAGTGCACGACTAATCTCGGCTTGTCCTATTGTGCAGGCAATGGTGGGACTACCTAAATCCTTGTACTTGATAGGGATCGGACCCGATAGTAGCTCACTAATGTTAGTGGCTAAGAAGACCTTTTTTGGTACATTAGTCTTTCTCTTCTTGGTGCACATGTCCTTAAGAAACTTAGCATAGGAAGGGACTTATTGGATGGCATCAAGAAGTGGCACATTTATCTTCACTTGATTAAATATCTCAATTATCTTGTCCATGTGTGGATTTTGCTTGTTGTTTTTCAGCCTATTAGGAAATAGTACTATAGGCTGGTACACCTGACTGGTTGACTTATCTTTTTCAGATGTCAGAATTGGAAGGATTTGGATTAGATGAGGTGGATGTTTGATTGTGGTTGTGCTGAATGGGATTGGTTGGCATTGACACTTGATTATCAACTCTCTTTCCTGACCTCAATGTATGAACTGTATTACATTGATTTAATGAATTATCCTCAGCCAAATGAGCTTGTTGAGAATTCCTCGGATTGGTTATTGGCTGACTAGGCAGGGTACCCTTTTGTCTCTCATTCTGTGGAGTGGCTAGTTGGCTCATTTGAACCTCTAACCTCTGTATAGTTTGCATGAGAGAATCTTAGTTTTTCATATATCTTTTCATGTTTCTTTCTAAATCAGTCATTCTCCTTTCTAGTTGAGGATTCTGGAAGGAGGATTGTGGAGCTTGGTTGGGAAAGTTCTGTTGATAGTTTGAAAAGTTAGGTGGATGGTTGGGAGAATTATTATGGAAATTGGGAAAGTTGGGTTGATGATTGGAAGAATTATTACCATGATGGAAGTGGCTAGCATGATTTGATCGTGAATGGTCAGTGTTATTTTGGCTCCATGAGAAATTAGGGTGATTTCTCCAGCCAGGATTGTATGTTGGTGCGTAAGGATTATTGTTCGGCCTTGAAAAGGTCGCATTCATCGGTTCATGGTATTGTTGCTGAGCCTGAAACACAGGGCACTCCTCGAACACATGATTCATTGCTTGACAGTAAGTGCAGCCCGGAGTTAGAAATTGGTTTGGGCTGATTTGTTTGACTGAACTTTGTTCCTTCGTTTCTAGAGCTTCCAGTCTTCTAGCTAGGCTAGCTAACTTAGCCTCATTAGCGATGGATGATTCGATAGAATGGAGACCTCCTTTTGAAGAGATGCAGTTAGGATTCCTAGAGGTCTCACTAGTGGGTTCCCATTGGATGGTCTTCTCAGCCAGATTTCATACAAATCCCATCCTTCATTTTCATCCTTCTACAAGAAACCCCTTGGCACATACTTTCTAAGAGGGTTTTGGTGGAATAGTCTAAACCGTCATAAAGAATTTGGCATGTCGCCATTTCTCTATTCCATGATGTGGACATTGGACAAGGAGGTCTTTAAAGCGTTCAAAGTACCTCTAGAACGGTTCACTCGGTTCTTACTTGAATTGCATGACTGTCTTCCTAATGAGAGCGGTCTTATGAATTGATAGAATTTCTTCAAGAAGACCTTGATGAAACCATCCCAAGATGTGATAGAATCGGCCGCTAAGCTGTAAAGCCATTTCTTTGCTAGGTCCTTAAGTGCGAAAGGGACAAATCTCAACCTAATAGCATCGTCTTCAAGGTGTGGGATTTTCATCATTAGACATACTTCCTCAAATTCTCTTATGAAGAAGTAAGCATCTTCGGACTCTAAGCCGTGAAACTTGGGGAGTGTGTTGATGAATTGAGGCTTGAGCTCAAAATTGTATTCACCAACCGATGGAAGTAGAATGCAAGATGGAAGTGAGGTTCTAATGGGGTAGAACCTATCCTGCAATGATGTTGATTGAGCCATTAACCGGATCTGGTCTTGGTTCAAACTTGGGTGGTGATGTGTTTCTAGTCAACCTAGATGAATTAGGGTCTCTCAACCACACTTGCATACACAAACACAATCACAATCACGAATAAGTTTACTAACAGTCAACAAGAGTAATCAACCAAGCCTAGTCTAAGGTAACCTCGACCTAAACAACTCCTAACTGGTTGATTGTCCACCAGAGGTACAATATAGACTTTGACCACAAGCTAATCAGCCAGGTCAGGGCAAGATTGGTGGGAGGTTATCCGTCAAAGACGTTCTTTAATTAAGTAACAACCAACCTTCGGGCTTTCGGCCCTCAATCCCCTTCCTAGACACTGATTTGGCAGGAGTCAATTTCCAAACCCTTCCCCCTTAGGATAATCTCCCAGTGAGTTCGAGATGTCCCTAAGGCCAACGTCTATCAGATTTTACTTAGGCTTAGGTTGTGCGTGCTTGGAGATGGTTTGTGGGATAAGGAAGGGTAATGACTTTCCCACCTTATCTTGAATTTGGTTTTGCCCTTAGAGTTAATTGTGCAAAGTGTGCAAGATACAAAAAAGTAATATTCAAAAGCAAAATATCACCCAAGAATGTTTCCTAAACTATATGCTATGCATACGTACCTTGTCTCCAGCTCTCTTCAACAGTAATTGTAAAGTAAACGTAATTAGAGAAATGCCTAGAATGTAAGTCTAAGCGTTTTTTAAGCAATTAACAATCACTTAAATTACTGTTGGATTAAAATAGGGATGGTGGATAGCAGATATAATAAGAATATAACATACAAAAACTTAATTTTTTGCGAGCAATATGTCCTGCAAAAAAGAGTTTTAGTAGTCCAATGGAATTTTTAGTTTTTTGCAATGCAATTTCTTGAAATTCTGTTTCCTACTTTCGAGAATAGGGGCACAGAATTTGCAAGTCTTCTCTTGCAAAGCTTGAATGCTGATCTGAATCTTCAAGTCCCTGAAACAACACACAAAACTTGTTAAAAAAATAAATACATCGTTCCCTTCCCGGCAACGGCTCCAAAAATTGATAGCTAAAATGAAAGAACAATAAAAGAGTTTAAGAATTACCGTGTAGATTATGGTTAACGGGTCGTGTCCACGAGGAGGAATGCGATGGAAGCTTTTCGGTGTATCGTTTAAAAACAAAGACTTGTGTTCGTTTTTTAATGGAAAAGAGAATGGAAAGAAAGAGATGATTAAAAGAGAAATTGCAACTTTAGAAAAGGCTTTGGAGAAGGTGATTTAAAAGCTCGAAAATTGTTTTGTTGATTATAATAAGGAAGAAAATCTGGGCTCACTATCTCACTACTCAATTGTTCATTCTTCTATTGAAATCCTAAGTGCCTCAAATTGATCATAGGCAAAACTTAAAGTTGATTTTTAGAAAGTTTGAAGTAAAGCACATAAGATGGTTGGAAGAGTTCACTCTTTTCTTTGAAAAATCATTTAGAATCGAATATTAAATCATCAAGCGCGAAGCAGCAAGAATGAAGTAAAAACAGTTCAAGAAACGTTCATGAAAGAAGTAAGAGTTTAACAATCCAAACCCATCCTCATGTGCCTTCAAGAACACTTTCAAGAAGAAAGGCTTTAAGTAAGGCATGCAAATGATTCATTGGGTCTTTTTTCTTTAAAACCAAAAAGAAGGAAGAACTAGAGAGGTTACAATAGCGAGCCCAGAAAACCGTTTTAGTTACTCATGAAAAACAAAGAAGAAATCAAATAAGTAATGCAAGCCAAACCGTAATACGAGTGGAAGAAAAAGCAGCTCGATTCTTGTATTGATGTCACTTCAATTTTCAAGTACAAGCACTCAATTCCTCTCTCTCACAAGTATTGATACTGGATTACAAATTAAAAAACAAGAATACAACTTTTGTGCTATCTAACAAAGAGCCTAAATCCTTAGAAAATAAACAAAAATTCTAATCCTAGTCTTCGCTCCTTTTTGCTCTGTTGAAACTGGTATTTATAGGGAAAAACCAAAAGGGGAGGATCCCGGGAAGATTGGGGGAGCAAACGCTCCCCCAACTGATGTAACAAGGCTGCGAAAACGCGGCTTGGGCCGCGTTTCCGTGGCCCTGGTGTGGCCAGGTGGCCACACCCAGTTGGCTGGCTCCCCTGGTTTGGTGAATTTCCCGTATCTTCTTCTGGTTTTCTTGTTTCTGCTCCAAAAGTTGATAAAACAGCCTTTGATTGTTTGGCTTCAACAGTTTGATTCAGGGAGGATTCTTCTCAACCTTTGATATGCCAAGATTTTGCCCTGATTCCTTCATTTCGAATTTATTTTGAATTAAATCAGAATTTGGTGGGCTTTTGGGCTTGTTTCTCTTTTCTTTCTTTTAGCACTTGGGCCTACATTTAACAAAGAAAAAGAAGACTTATTAATAGGATTTATTAGCTAAAAAGTATGGTAAGGTGATAATGTAAATGCAATATATGTGACTAATCAAAAGCTATCCCTAATTGAAACACACTGCCAAAGTTCAACATTAGATTATCAAAGCTTTCTAAGCACAGCCTAAGAAAAATTGTTTAAATTTAACATTAAGCTATCAAAGCTATCTAAATATAAAATAAGCAAAACTATTAACTAGTATTAATAATATTCAAGTTAACTTTTTATCATCATAAGTCTTCAAAGAAGTTTGTAGTTCTAGGGTTTTAAACATGCATAGGATTTAATCAGTTTAATCAATCATAGAATTTGAAATAGTGGAGAAGAGATTAACAAACCATGAAGTTGTATTTAGTTATTCATGATGAAATTTAAACAAAGCATATTATAAATGAAGAAAGAACAAGATAGATGAGAGAAAATAAAACCTTGTTTATTGAATTATAACGATCAAGTACAATGGCTCTTCTTCTTCACAAAACTCTCTTGCTAAAATCCTAGAATTACAAAGCTAAATTCAAAAAATATAAAAAACTAAAGAAAGCCAAAGTTGTGATCTCTGAGATGCCTCTTTCCTCTAAATAAGAGGTAGTATTTTAGTGAAACTCATACACCCAATTGTCACAGGAGAAGCCTCTAGAATGCCACATTTTTGCGGCTTTCCAAGAGAAAATGCGGCATTCTTGTGGTGGATATGGCTGTATTTTGGGTCTGGCTTCATCTCATCCATCTATCAGAAGATTTATCCTTAAGATCTTCATTTGAACTATAAATTTTTAAAAATATCATTTTTAGATAACTTGGGTAGCAAGTTATCTCCTAATCTGAGTTTTAATTTAAGTTCTCCCCTTTATATTTGATTTGGAGCTTAAGCAACCAGAATTTAAGTTGATTTTCTCCTTTATCTCAAATTAGGATATGGATTATCTCTGAATCTTTGTCTCCTCTTAATTTCTAATTGATTTAAATTAAAATTTGAATGTAGATATGAAATTAGAAGCTTCCTTCAGCTTTATCTTCCTATTTTAAATAACTAAAGACTGCAAACAAAAAAGGGTTAAATAGCAAAATTAAATAAAAATAATTAAAGATTAAATGTGCAAATATGATGATAATAATGCAAATATGAAATGTAATCACTAATGGATCTTGATGGGTTGATGTTCAAGTTTGCCTTTGAAGAAAGGTTGAGGGAGAAAAATAATCTTATGGGTCATGCTTTGAAAAGCTTTTTGAAGTCAAGCCTAATGTTGTCAAGGATCCAATGTAAGGCACCTATTAACAAGGAGGTTAGTGTGATTAGTGGGAGCAATTAGTAATGAGTGATCCATGAGTCTTTTTTCCTCTTTTTGATTTGTTTTAAAAAACTATTTCTAAACCATAACTTCTTTATCGTTTCTTTTTATTTTCATTGCCTTCTTCTTCTCCTTCTAGTTTAGTTTTTTTTCCTTTTGATTTTTTGAGACCTAGAAGAACTTGTTAATACTAACGTGACACACCATTAAAGCTTCTATCGCCTCTCGTCCCATGAATTTGACCTGTATAGTCTCTATGCTATAATGGAAGTATTTAGGAAGCCAAAGCACCATAGCACTTTCACTGATTTTTAAACATACACATTTCGATGCACGGTTCCCCTCCGATCAACATCCTATATGGGTCTTCACCCTGACGCCAATCCTTCGAGGAGCCTCCCTAAAGATGGAGGCTCGCCCACATTCACTGATTGGAGTCAGCCTATAATAAGACCTTACCCTGATGGCCACCCAAACGAGTCAATAGCCTATACGGATCTTCACCTTGACGGCGACTCTTTTGGGAGCCTCCTGAAAGTTGGAGGCTCGACAACATTAATTGCTCGGAGTAAGCCTATTATGGAACTTACTCTGATGGCCACCCGAGTGAGTCAATAGCCTACATGGGTCTTCACCCTGATGGCGACCTCTCAGGAGTCTCATGAAATATGGAGGCTCACTACATTGATTGCTTGAAATCAACTTATAATGGGACCTACCCTGATGGTCACCCGAGCGAGTCAACAGCCTACAACGAGTCTTCACCCTGACGGCTACCGTTTGGGGAATCTCCTGAAAAATAATGGTTCGCCCACATTGACTGCTCGGAGTCAGCCTATAATGGGACCTACCTTGATGTCAATCCGAGTGAATTAGCAGCCTATCTCGAATCCTACCCTAACGACTACCACAACAACACTACTTCAAAGTCAGGGGTCTCCCCACTCAAGTAGGATTCGCAGGTACCATTGTGGAGCGAACCCCACTCGGAAACTGTTGGCCCAAAGACCCATTACTCTAGTTTTGATGATGATTAACTCATATAGTTATAGTACTAATGATCTTGTATTTATTAAGTTTTATATATTCAATTAAGATCTTAGTCAGTGTTTAGATTCAACAAAAGACTCAAAGTTAAGTTTTGAAATTATCACATGTTGATTCAAGAGCTCGCGCTTCAAGATCGCATCAAGTACTCGAAATGTAGTCAAGCTCGTTTGGATTGTGTTTTGGATCGAGTCGACTTGGAGAAGGAGATCGACAAGAAGACTTTGGTCTATGTTTTTTTGGTTTAGATCATGTGTAAGGATAATCTAGTTTTGAATTGCTCAAGTACACACACACACAAGGTTTATAGTTTTTTAGTTTTCGGTTTAACCGTTTTAATTTCAAGAATTTATATTTACATGGTCTATATCTATATAGAATAAGTTTGATGGTTTATATATGTGTTGGATTCTATCTACACTTATTAGAGTTTTATTGTTTAGAAAAACTTATTTCTATGAGATTTGTGTTTCGGTTTAACATGTATACGTTTTGTGTTTTGAATATATCAAGTATACATATATCAGTTTCATGAATAGATTCAATCAAAAGAAGTTTACATGGTTTATATGTATACTGGATTTCATCCATATACATTGATGGTTCATATATGTTTAGAAAAACTTATTTTGATGTATCTAGTTCATTTGTTTAAGTTTTGTTTTTATCAAAATTTATTTTGGTATTTATTGTCAAAAACAAGTATGTATCATTTACTATGTGTATTGGATTCTATCCATACACACTATATTTCAAATATGTTTTAATATCTTATTTTTGTACTTATACAAGTTTATAGAAAAATCGGATTTCTATTTAGAAGTTTGGTTTTAGGAAAATACAGGTTTTGGTTTATGCTTTAATTTCTACACCTGAAAAATAGTCACTTGTTTGTAATATGTGTTGATTTTTGATCACGCATATTTGAACTTCAAGTTATTTACATGAACTTATTTTTGTGGAATTTATTGGGACTTAATTGAATTTTTATGGATTTAACAAGTTGGTTTTAAATCCCTTTTAAACTGGTTTTTGGGCTGCTGTCGGTCGACCGAGCCGATCGACCGAAGGCAGGCTCGGTCGACCGACGTGCACATATGTATAACCCAACGGGTGGTCGACCGACCAGTCAACCGACTGGCTCAACCCAAGTTTCTGTTGTGTGCCGGTCGACCAGGCGGTCGATCGACAGAGAGTTACACTTTCTGTGCTTTGGGAATGCTCGACCAGGCAGTGTACCAACAACTCTAACAGTCAGAAAATTGACCATTGACTGGTCGACCGGGCGGTCAACCGACAGACTATTTGGCCTAGGTTATGAGTCCCAACGGCTATATATTCTGTCTAGCCTATAAATTGGGATTTTTGAAGCCAGTTTTGATTATGATTTTTGAGAGGTAAAATTCTATCTTCAACTGAGTTTTCATCAAGTTTTTAGAGTTTCAAAATTAAAATCTCTACTTGTTTTAAAGTTTTGGAAAATTAAACGAAAACAAGGTTTGGGAATCTAGTTTTTATTCTTCAATTCCTTTATCATTTCAAGAGTTTTCCTAAGTGGTTTCCTTTTTGTTTTTCCAAAAACTTTGTGCTTTCACATACTTGAGTTATTCATTTCAAAATCTATCCTCTAAGATCTTATATTGTGAGAGGTGTTTTGTTTGTGATTATTGGATCACCAACTTCTTATTTGTAATCTTTATGATCACCAAGTTGTAATTCTCTTTCTTCGCTTTGTGCTTGGCTTTGCACCTTCCCTCTTGTGTAGAGGTATGAGAGAGATAGAGTTGTGTAATCCGATTTCTAATCGTTGTAATTCCTCAGTGGAGGTCCCTTTGTGGAAGGTCCTTGGTGAACATAGTGGAAATCCTTTCGTGTGAAGGTGGGGACGTAGAGCGGTGGCTCGAACCTCGAAATATATCTTGGTGTTTGTGTTTGGATCTTTCTCTTTCAACTCTCTACTCTTCATATCACATATTGCAATCATTGTTATATCTATATTTGCTTGATATTGTTTTTGTGTACACACTTGTGTATTTACATCTATTGCATTTGTTACTCATTGATTGCATTATATTTATCATTCATACTTATCGATTTCACTCATTTCAACAGGAAGGCAATTGAGCACCTCAACTCCTAATTTAGAGGAATATAAAGGAGAAGTTCTAGATCCCGTCATAAGAAATTCAGCTTCACTTCTTATTTTGAGTCACCGTTCATCGTCTAGTGCAATAGTTTTTAATTCAACATTATTTGTCATATAGATTAGCATTACACCTATTCACCCCCGTCTAGGTGTACTTTTAATTCGTATCAGAGCTAGCGCCCCTGATATTTGATTTAGCCACCTAGGAGTGATCCTTATTTTGCAATCTAGTCATTTGCTTTGCACACTCAATTGTTTACACTCAAGAATTATCTTGCACCACTCATATATGACATTTCTAACATTGATATATGAAAGTTTAAGATGAGTGCTTACCTTAAAGCCCTAAGATTGTGTGTTTATCTAGCCACTATCAAGAAATCTTATATTGATAATAGAAAGTACTTAGAGGCTAATGCACAAGCCATGGATGGACTAAAGCACACACTTAGCAAAAAACATATTTCTTTGATTTCTCATTGTGATTCCGCTTTTGCAATGTGGAACACTTTTATCTCTCACAAGAAACAAGTTTCACACGATGTTGAGAGAGAATTTTTTGAAGATAGTCCGACCAAGCTTGCTATATAGTCCAAGAAATTGACTCCCCTAAGGTAAATTCGGATTCTCATCTAGATGATTGTGCTAGCACTTTCAATGATGAACATGATAATATGAATGCAATGTTAAATGTAGAGCTTTCCGAGTTTTGTGAAAACTTGCTTTCGAAGTATAAACTTTTGAAAAATAAGAGTTTTGATTTAAAGAAAGAAAATGAATTGTTATTTTCTAAGCTCGTTTTTGTTTTGAAAGAGAAAGTTGAGATTTCAAGTGAAAGAGATTCATTGAAAACTCAACTTAATCTTGTTTTAAAAAAAAATTAAATTTTAAAAAATAAAAATAATTTTGATGTTGTTTTAAAGAAAATGATGTTCAGTCTTCTAGACTTGATTTTATTTTAAAAGAGAATGATTCTTTGCAAAATAAAATTATTTTAATTTCAAAAGAATTGGAATGTGTTTCTACTTAAAAAGTTTCTTTCAAAAATGATTTTGCTTCCCACTCTTGTCATGCTTCCATTGCTTTATTTCCTAATGATAAGAATTTTGTGTCTCATACTTGCTCAACATCTTCTTCCATTTTTGAAAATAATATTCGTGTTTTGAAGGAGTGTTGAGACTTTAGGCACCACTTTGAGCCAATGTGTTAGTAATCACAAGAGTTTGGAATCCATGTTTTGCAAGAAACATACTCCATATTTGCATGCACACCCTTCACGACATACACATGCATCTCATGTTCACACACATGATTTCATGTATGCTAGAGTGTACACTTGAATACATTGTGGTCGTACGGGCCACCTTGCAAAATTTTATTATGATAGGTTAAATATTTTAAATTTTGTAAGTAAAAATATTTGAGTTAGGAGAGACACTAACCCTCATGGACCCAAAAAAGTTTAGGTTCCAAAAAATATTCCTATTTCTTTTGATGTTGGTGTGGGCTCTCACAAGACGTGAGAGATTTGGTGCCTTGATGGTGGATGCAATCGGAGCTCAACAGACAATTAAATTGATGCATCGCTATCAAAGATGGTGGGAGGACCACCATGTTTGGAGAAGTGGAGATTACTTCAACTAGTTTTTGTAACTATCTCTATCTTCTAATTTTTTTTTAGCATATCATGGTTATGTTTCTATATGCTTTTAAATTGAAGAGTTTTAGCATGTCATTGATTTTCATGCTCATTATGTTAAATGCAATGCTTATTAGACTTGTAATATACATAGATAGTATTTTAGATACACCCATGTTTATTTAGATTCATATATTTGTATTCTCAATTATTTTTTAGCTATTGTGTATATCCTAGTGTTAATAATACTTACATTTATACTAATGATTATATTCTTTCATCTTTCAGGTTTTGTTATTTTTATGTGTATCATACATGTTTAGATACAATTTCCGTTAAAACTTGTGATTATATTTATACAACTGCACTTGATTATTATGTTTACATACTTTATTACTCATGTGTACTCATTATATGTACTTTTATAACCTAGTTTTGATGATTTTTACATTTATATTTATACTTCTATACTTATTTTTATATCACTTTGTACATGTTTTCTTGAGAATGTGTTTAGTTTCATGTATATGTAACTTATGCCAAAGTCATTAGATATACATAGGCCTGTCAATGGGTCGGGTTCGGGGCGGTACAGGTGGTACCATAACCGGACCCGTTTACCCAAGAGGGTACCATACCCGTCCCGTTTAATCGCGGGTCCAGAAGGTGGGTTTCCATACCCGGACCCGCTGTACCCGCGGGTCCGACCCGTTTACCCAGACCCATAACAAAAAAAACATAAACAAATACAGTAACAAAAACACATGAAGAGAGGGAAAAAATTTTTGTAAAGAGAAAGAAAGCATGTTTTAATATCAATAAAGATGAAATGCAACCAGGTGCAAGAGGTGGAGGGAAAATTTTCAATAAAAGACTCTAATAAAGAAAAAAATTTACAGCAAGGCCCCCAAATTTATTTGGGAAAACACAATAATAGAATCACCCACTAAGCAACCAAAAGTCTTCAACATTTAAAGTACAAAGGGTGTTAGCCCAAGGTTACAATCACCCATGATTAGTGTATTTTTGATGATTACAAAACATATTAGTTATTTGTACTAATAACATTTGTTGTTTAAGTGTGTTTCAGATTTCTATTCATTCTAGAAGTCTTCTCTCACAAATACAAGGATTTGGACTCAAGTCAACTCCAATTGGGCTCAAGGAACAAGTGTTGAAGATCATATGAAGAAACCTATTGAAGATCTTGAAGTCTTAGAGTCATTGTAAGAAATAGAATGTTAAAGTTTGAGTATATGAAATTTGGCTCTAGGATTTGCACACACATTTGTTTCATATATTTCCTATGTTTTAAAAAAATGGTTATTTCTAAGTTTTATGCCTTAGTTTATATATACATGTACCAAAAGCTTTATATCTTGAAAATCTTGTATAAAACATGTGTATAAACTATTTTCTGCATAATACTTAGCTATATGTATTTTTAAAATATTTCTCAAAATTTTTCTAACTCAAAAACCAGCCCAATTTTTCAGTTTCAGGCAACTCCGGCCGACCGGCCCGGTCGACCGGCGATGTGTCTGGACATGCACTGTTTGTGCATGTCTGTCGGTCGACCGGCCCAGTCGACCGACGGAGAGCAATTGCTCACAGTTTGTTTCGGTCGACCGGACCGGTCGACCGGAAGAAGGAAACTGTGTTTCCTCTTTTGGGTCGGTCGACCGGACCGGTCGACCGAGAGCCAACGGCTCTTTGCAAGCTGGCCTTACGGTCGACCGGACCGGTCGATCGCCAAGCCTGTTATAGCCTAACGGCTCTTTCCTCTTTGGGCTATTCTGAAAAACTGTTTTTGTTTTCAGCTTTAACAGATTTTTGGAGAGTTGTTGGGGAGCTTTTTCAGAGAAAATAAGACCAAAAGAAATTGTTTTTAACCTATTTTTAACCCTATAAATAGAGGAGAAGTCTCTCTTGCATATCACTAAGAAAAATCCTCAAGTTTGTATTGTTTTCAAAAGAGAAAAGAAAAGAGTTTAAAGCTTTCATTCCAATTCTTTTTTAGCTTGTTTTTCAGTTGTGTTTGATTACTAATATCACTCTACAACTGAAGTTTTTCTCACCACACTTCATAGAGGCAAAAATCCTATACTCATTCTATAGTGAAGTTGTAATTGAAGTGAGAGTGTTTGTAAAAGAGTTTGAGAAATAGTGTAGTGATCTTGTTGTGATCACTTTGTTCTTGTATTCCTTTCCTTGTGGAGCAACCTCTTCGGTAGAGGTCCTTGTACTCGGTGGAGCTCGGTGCTCGGTCTTCGGTAGACCAAATTGTAAAGGCGTCCTCGGTGGATAGTGGAAACCCTTCACGGAGGTGAAGGCGGGGAGTAGAGCGGTGGCTCGAACCTCGAAACAAATCACTTTGTTTGCGATTGCCTTTGCGTCTAATTCTTGCTTTACTTTTCAATAGCTCCTTATTGTTTTCTATTGCTTACTTGTGATATTGTTTAATTCTCTAGTGCTACTATTTGCTTGCTTATAAGTCTTACCATATATCATTGTGTTTGCATCATTCTTCATATCATTCATTTCATACTTGTGTGTGCCAATCCCGTACTCATCCAACAAGAGTTTCACATAGCACCTCAACCCATATCAAGGGGAATCAAGAGGAGTTTAGTCCAGAGCCTCGCAAGAGGAATTCGGCTACACTTGTTGAATTGTACTAAGTTGAGCCTCACTTGTTTTAGGTTCCGCATTAGGGAGTTAAAATTTTTAAGATTAGCAATCACACCTATTCACCCCCCCTCTAGGTGTTTTTCAATTGGTATCAGAGCTTGGACTCTAGGATTTGGTTTAACAACCTTAGAGAAGATCCTAATTTGCTAATCATTTCATTCAATTCATATAGTAAAAATGGCCGATGGAATTAAGACCCCTCCTAAGTTTGATGGACTTAACTTTCCCATATGGAAAGTTAAGATGACCGTGTTTTTGCAATCTCTAGGTAGCCGAGTTGCAAAAGTCGTGACTAAGTCCTTTAGTGTACCCCCCGGTGACGAATCCACTTGGTCCGAAATAGAGACTAAGGAATTCGATGCCAATGCCAAAGCTCACTATGCACTTCTACGAGCCCTTAATGATGATGACATTTCTAGGGTTATTCATTACAAATCCGCATATGAGATTTGGTCACACTTGATAGTCACTCATGAGGGGACCTCACAAGTAAAGAAGGCTAAGATTGACCTTCTTCGGTCCCAATATGAAACATTTAGCATGCAAGAAAATGAAACCATAGATGATATGGTTACAAGATTTACCAAGATTACTAATGGACTCTCTTCTTTAGGTGAAGATATCAACAATGATCAAAGAGTAAGGAAGATCATCCGTGCTCTTCCTCCTTCATGGGAAGTTAAAGCAACAACCTTGAAGGAACTCAACGACAATGAAGAGATGGAGCTTATAGGTCTCATTGGGAACCTCAAAACCCATGAGATGAAAAGGAAAGCAAGGGAGGATATGGCTCCTTCCAAAAAGAAGACTATCGCCTTCAAGAGTCAAGCTTCACACTCCGATGAAGATGATGAAGAAGAAGATGATGAGGAGCTCTCACTCCTTGTTAAGAATGTCCGGAGGATGTACAACAAGGCGAAGTACCAAGGTAGAAGAAGATGGCAAGGAGGCAAAGAAGAAAGGAAGGTTGTGTGCTTCAATTGCCAAAGACCGGGACACATTGTGGCGGAGTGTCCGGACAAAGCTAAGCCCTCCACTTCAAAGAAGCCTTACAAGAAGAAGGCTATGAAGGCAACTTGGGATTCGGAGACCGAATCCGAGGAAGAAATAGACACCGCCAACATGTGCTTCATGGCTAATGAAGGCACAAGCAAGGTAACCTCTTCCCCTTCTCATAATAATGAACTTTCTATGGATGTGTTAGAAGAGGCTTTTGTTGAGTTGTCACAAAACTATGATTTCTTAAAGAAAAAGTATCTTAAAATGAAAAAGGATAATGAATCTTTAAGTCTTCAAGTTTTTACTCTTACAAAAGAAAAAGATGATTTGGTTTCCACTTTGGCCACTACCAAAAATGATTTTGAAAAATATAAGATTTCTTGCAAAGGTAAGGCCCCACTAATTGATTCTAATGAAGTTTCTATGCTTAAAGAAAGATTAGACTCATTAAGTGTTGTTTTGAAAGATTGTGAGTTTAACAAAAAGAAAATTGAGGCTATGTTTCCTAAGAGACAAGCCCCAAAGAAAAATACTCATGCCATGTTCATGTTCATGCTACACAACCTAAACAACATGGCAAAACCCCAAAACATGCTCACACTACACATACACATCATGCATTCATGTATGGTAGAGTGTTCTCATGTTCACATTGTGGACGGAAAGGGCACTTAGCCAATTTTTGCTATGATAGATTAAACATTTCACGTCATAATGTTTGGGTTCGAGGCACTAACTTTAAAGGACCCAAGAAAGTTTGGGTACCAAAATCAACAATTATGTTAAATGATGTAGGTACTTTCCAAATCCCAACGACGTAGAGGATTGTGGTACCTTGATAGCGGTTGCTCAAGGCACATGACTTGGGACATCAACAACTTTGCAACCCTATCAAGATATCATGAAGGTGGCACCGTCACCTTCGGAGATGACGCCAAGGGTAAAATCATCGGTATTGGTAATGTAAAACTTGGCACCTCTCCTTTAATTGAAAATGTAGTTTTAGTTGATGGCCTCAAGCATAATCTCTTGAGTGTTAGTCAACTTTGTGATAAAGGTTTTGATATTGTTTTTGATAATGTTTCTTGTAAAGTAATTGATAGAACTTCTAATGTTTGTGTATTTTCCGGTTTTCGTGAAAGTAATGTTTATATGATTGATATGTTAAATATGTCTTGTAATATTACTTGTTTGAAAGCCCTCGATGATGACTCTTGGTTGTGGCATAGGAGATTAGGGCATATTTCTTTTGATCACATTTCTAGGTTAAACACAAAGGAAATGGTGAAAGGTATTCCTTGCTTGAATTTTGAAAAAGACCGAGTTTGTGACGCATGTCAATTTGGGAAACAAACTAAGTCTTCTTTCAAGTCAATTAAGGATATCATGACATCACGTCCTTTGGAGTTAATCCATATGGATCTTTTTGGCCCTACACAAACCAAAAGTCTAAGTGGGAATAGATTTGCTTATGTTTGGTTGATGACTTTTCAAGATTTACTTGGGTTTTCTTTCTTGAACATAAAAGCCAAGCATTTTCGTATTTCCAAACTTTTAAGAAAAGAGTTGAAAAAGAAAAAGATGTTTCGATTTTGAGAATAAGAAGTGATAGAGGAGGTAAATTCATTAATCAACCCTTTACCACTTTTTGTGATGAACATGGAATAAGGCATGAACTTTCTTGTCCTAGAACTCCACAACAAAATGGAGTAGTTGAACGGAAAAATAGAACATTACAAGAGATGGCTAGGACAATGCTAAGTGAATATGGTCTACCACATTATTTGTGGGCCGAGGCCGTAAATACATCATGCTATATATCAAATCGTGTTTTCTTGTGCAAAAATACTACTAAAACTTCTTTTGAAATGTATTTTTCTAGAAAACCAAATGTTTCCTATTTTAAAGTTTTTGGTTGCAAATGCTTTGTTTTAAACACAAAAGATAATTTAGGAAAGTTTGATGCTAGATCTTATGAGGCTATTTTTGTAGGTTACTCAAACACTAGTAAGGCTTATAGAGTTTTCATTAGATCATCATTGACTATTGAAGAGTCTATTCATGTTAAGTTTGAGGAATCTAACAAGTTTGTTAAGAATGTTATAGAAATAGATGTATTGGATGAAGGTTTGGAGAAAGTGACCTTTGAGGATGCTTCTACTATGGGAGACAAACCAAAGGATGATGAAGGAAGCGAAGCTAAGGTGGAAGAGGCACAAGGAAATGAAAATCAAACACATGAGGTGGAGCCTACTCAACCACTACCAAAGGATTGGAGATACAATCCACATCATCCCAAGGACCTCGTCATAGGTGAAGTATCAAAAGGGGTAACTACTCGCTCTAGACTTCATGACTATTGTGGTAACTATGCATTCATTTCTCATATTGAACCCAAAAATGTCCTCGAAGCCGAGGCCGATTCATATTGGTTGCTAGCCATGCAAGAGGAGCTCAATCAATTTGAGCGCAACCAAGTTTGGCACCTTGTTCCTAGGCCCCACGATAGACCAACAATTGGTACTAAGTGGATCTTTAAGAACAAGTTGGATGAATCGGGTAATGTAGTTAGAAATAAGGCTAGGTTAGTTGCCCAAGGTTACACTCAAATCGAAAGGATCGATTTTGAAGAAACCTTTGCACCCGTAGCACGGCTTGAAGCCATACGGATGACACTAGCATTTGCCTCATATAAAGATTTCAAATTATTTCAAATGGATGTTAAAAGTGCTTTTCTAAATGGATTTATTGAAGAGGAGGTGTATGTTGAACAACCCCCCGGGTTTGTTGATCCTACACATCCGGATTTTGTTTTTAAATTAGATAAAGCTCTTTATGGTTTAAAACAAGCCCTAGGGCTTGGTATGAAAGACTTTCTTCATTTTTGATTTCAAATGGTTTTAAGAAAGGTAAAATTGACACAACATTGTTTACTAAACATGTAGAAAAAGATATTCTTATTGTGCAAATTTATGTAGATGATATTATTTTTGGTTCTACTAATGAATCTCTTTGCAAAGCTTTTGAGTCATGCATGAAGGATGAATTTGAAATGTCTATGATGGGGGAACTCAACTATTTCCTTGGACTCCAAATCAAGCAAAAGAAGGATGGGATCTTCATCAATCAAGCCAAGTACACAAAGGAACTAATCAAAAGGTTTGGGCTTGAAGGATCGAAAGTAAGCAAAACTCCCATGGCAACAACTACAAAGCTTGACAAGGATGAACAAGGTAAAAGTGTAGACATTAAATTATATCGTAGCATGATTGGTAGCTTGCTTTATTTGACGGCTAGTAGGCCGGATATCATGTTTTCCGTTTGTCTTTGTGCACGTTTTCAATCTTGTCCTAAAGAATCTCACATAATTGCGTTAAACGCATAATTAGATACCTTAATGGCACTATTGAAATGGGTTTGTGGTATCCTAAAACCGGATTATTTGAAATGAAGAGTTTTTCGGATGCCGACTATGCGGGTTGTAGGGTAGATAGGAAGAGCACAAGTGGAACATGTCAATTCTTAGGTAATTGTCTTGTATCTTGGTCTTCCAAAAAGTAAAATTCGGTAGCCCTATCAACCGCCGAGGCGGAGTATGTTGCAGCCGGAGCTTGTTGTGCACAAGTTCTTTGGATGAAACATACTCTCCTTGACTATGATTTACACTTTGATCATGTTAAAATATTTTGTGATAATACTAGTACTATTCACATGACAAAGAATTCAAATCAACATAGTAAAACCAAACACATTGACATTAGGTATCACTTTCTTAGAGATCATTATGAGAAAGGTGATATTGTTATTGAATATGTTTCTACCGATTTTCAACTTGCCGATATTTTTACTAAACCATTAGACTACGCTAGATTTTCATTTATTTGTGGTGAGTTGAATGTTTGCATTATGGATTCTTAAAAATAAAATTTGTTTTTCAATTGGTATTTTAACCCTTTTTGATGTATGACAAAAAGGGGGAGAATAAGTTTAAAGAGTTTGATATTTTGAACTTGTTTGAGTTTGTTAAGTTTGTTTATTTAAGGAGTTTGATATTTTGAATTTGAATAAGTTTAAGAAGTTTAAGAGTTTGATATTTTGAACTTGTTTGAGTTTGTTAAGTTTGTTTATTTAAGGAGTTTGATATTTTGAATTTGAATAAGTTTAAGAAGTTTAAGAGTTTGATATTTTGAACTTGTTTGAGTTTGTTAAGTTTGTTTATTTAAGTTTTTGACAAAACTATTTTGCCTTGAATGCTTTATGTATTGTGCTTCCATAGTCAAATTTTTATACATAGCATTATTTGAGGGGGAGTTTTTCAAACTCCTCTTCCATATTTATTTAAATAACCTATATGTTTTGTCATCATCAAAAAGGGGGAGATTGTTGGCCCAAGGTTACAATCACCCATGATTAGTGTATTTTTGATGATTACAAAACATATTAGTTATTTGTACTAATAACATTTGTTGTTTAAGTGTGTTTCAGATTTCTATTCATTCTAGAAGTCTTCTCTCACAAATACAAGGATTTGGACTCAAGTCAACTCCAATTGGGCTCAAGGAACAAGTGTTGAAGATCATATGAAGAAGCCTATTGAAGATCTTGAAGTCTTAGAATCATTGTAAGAAATAGAATGTTAAAGTTTGAGCATATGAAATTTGGCTCTAGGATTTGCACACACATTTGTTTCATATATTTCCTATGTTTTAAAAAAATGGTTATTTCTAAGTTTTATGCCTTAGTTTATATATACATGTACCAAAAGCTTTATATCTTGAAAATCTTGTATAAAACATGTGTATAAACTATTTTCTGCATAATACTTAGCTATAAGTATTTTTAAAATATTTCTCAAAATTTTTCTAACTCAAAACCAGCCCAATTTTTCAGTTTCAGGCAACTCCGGCCGACCGGCCTGGTCGACCGGCGATGTGTCTGGACATGCACTGTTTTTGCATGTCTGTCGGTCGACCGGCCCAGTCGACCGACGGAGAGCAATTGCTCACAGTTTGTTTCGGTCGACCGGACCGGTCGACCGGAAGAAGGAAACTGTGTTTCCTCTTTTGGGTCGGTCGACCGGACCGGTCGACCGAGAGCCAACGGCTCTTTGCAAGCTGGCCTTGCGGTCGACCGGACCGGTCGACCGCCAAGCCTGCTATAGCCTAACGGCTCTTTCCTCTTTGGGCTATTCTGAAAAACTGTTTTTGTTTTCAGCTTTAACAGATTTTTGGAGAGTTGTTGGGGAGCTTTTTCAGAGAAAATAAGACCAAAAGAAATTGTTTTTAACCTATTTTTAACCCTATAAATAGAGGAGAAGTCTCTCTTGCATATCACTAAGAAAAATCCTCAAGTTTGTATTGTTTTCAAAAGAGAAAAGAAAAGAGTTTAAAACTTTCATTCCAATTCTTTTTGAGCTTGTTTTTCAGTTGTGTTTGATTACTAATATCACTCTACAACTGAAGTTTTTCTCACCACACTTCATAGAGCCAAAAATCCTATACTCATTCTATAGTGAAGTTGTAATTGAAGTGAGAGTGTTTGTAAAAGAGTTTGAGAAATAGTATAGTGATCTTGTTGTGATCACTTTGTTCTTGTATTCCTTTCCTTGTGGAGCAACCTCTTCGGTAGAGGTCCTTTGTACTCGGTGGAGCTCGGTGCTCGGTCTTCGGTAGACCAAATTGTAAAGGCGTCCTCGGTGGATAGTGGAAACCCTTCACGGAGGTGAAGGCGGGGAGTAGAGCGGTGGCTCGAACCTCGAAACAAATCACTTTGTTTGTGATTGCCTTTGCGTCTAATTCTTGCTTTACTTTTCAATAGCTCCTTATTGCTTTCTATTGCTTACTTGTGATATTGTTTAATTCTCTAGTGCTACTATTTGCTTGCTTATAAGTCTTGCCATATATCATTGTGTTTGCATCATTCTTCATATCATTCATTTCATACTTGTGTGTGCCAATCCCGTACTCATCCAACAAGAGCTTCACATAGCACCTCAACCCATATCAAGGGGAATCAAGAGGAGTTTAGTCCAGAGCCTCGCAAGAGGAATTCGGCTACACTTGTTGAATTGTACTAAGTTGAGCCTCACTTGTTTTAGGTTCCGCATTAGGGAGTTAAAATTTTTAAGATTAGCAATCACACCTATTCACCCCCCCTCTAGGTGTTTTTCAAAGGGATCATTTACTGATAGAGTCTTGAGAGGGTTTTAATTCTATTAGTATTATTTATATTTATGTTTTGAAATGGGTAAATGGGTAATCGGGTCTGGTTCAAGTAAAATCAAACCCATCCCATTTGATACTCGGGTATACGGGTATACGGGTAAACGGGTATGGGTCCAGAGCAACCCTTTCCATACCCGCTTAATCGGGTCGGGTCCGGGTCTGGACCCGACCCATTGACAGGCCTAGATATACATGTTATATTCTTGAGTCACTTATATTAGATGTCATTTATTCTATGTGGACTCTTTTCATATTTGGATAAATATGTGTGTTTTAATTTTGACAAAGCATTCAAATGCCTTGAAGTTTAGTTTCCAAAATCTTTGTGTTCTTGAAGAAAAATTTCATGTTTTTTGATGGATTGAGCTTCATTGCCTTATCTCCATGCATATGTTGATTATATGATTTTTGTGCACTCTACATCATTTGTTTACTCATGATTTTTGATTCATGAGCATATATGCATTTCATTGATCTTTGAATATCAATTATTGTGTATTTAGCATGTTTTCATGGGGATATATATATATGTTTTATTTCTTACTTGAAAGATTTCATACTAGTTTTCAAAATTACTTTAAAATTAGTTCTTTATTTTTTAATTGGTAGTGTTTCCAACCTATACTAAAATTATCTTCAAAAATTATTTTTGAAAACTTCTACCTTTAAGGGCGGTTGGTTGGGCTACCATATCTTGTATGCTCACATTGTATATCTTTTTAAACATGTGCATTATAGGGTGGATGATATGAATTATACATGATTCTTATGATATTTCATTTTTATATACAGATATTTTCTTATATATGTATGCATCATTGATCGAGGGAAAATCGCGCACAAAAAGTGTATATTTTGAAGTTAAGATTTAAAGTGTGTGTGCTTTGGCTTCCTCGATACTTCCGTTATAGCATGAGGCTAAAATGAGTCGAATCCACAAGGACGGGAGGCGATAGAAGCTTACATGGTATGTTCACGTGTATGTTAAAGATTCTTCAAAGTTTGAAAGAATGAAAAGAAAGAAAAACAAAGAATGAAAAAAGAGAAGTACTGTGAAACACAAAGAAGTGGGAAACATAGAAAAGAATGATTTTTATAGTTTTGCTTTTATATCTAAAATAAAGTGAAAAAGAAAGAAGACTCACTGCTACTAACTACTAATGACTCCACCAACACGCTAACCTCTTAGTGATAGTTGCCTCACATGTATCATTGGCCATCACTAGTCCTTGGTTCAAGAGCGTTTCAAAGTATGATCCACATATAACTCATCACAACCCAACTCAACAAAACAAGAGCAAGGTACACTTAAACCATCAAAACTAAAAGTAAGCATGGAGTACAGTAATGTTAGCTTGTTAGAGAGTTAGGAAGTTAGAGTGTTAGATCCATCATCATGAGCCATCAATGGCTTTTGCAAGAGCAAGGCCAAGTAGAGGCTATTAGATTCATGTGGATTATCATAAAAGAAGTTAGAATAGTTGGTCGTTAGTAGTTAGTTGCCATGAGAGAAAAGATTAGCTAAACATGAAAAAGAGATTAGAGAGAAGAAACAAAGATAAGATAAGTGAGTACCTTTCATAGATTGTCACCTTCTATTATAAGCACTCTTGCTTCCCAACATGTACCATTCTCTCTTCCTATTACAAGATCTATAAAATGAAAAATACAAGGGAGGAAGAAGAACTAACCTAAACTAAACTATCCTAAACTACAACATCGAATGAAAAACTACCCTAAACTCTTTATATCTTCCTGAAGGAGACCCCAGGGGAGTATTTATAGGCATCAGGGGAACAGAGGGCCAGGGGCAAACCCTGGCTCGAAGCTAGGCACGCACAGCGGCCGTATAGGCCGCGTTTCTGCGGCCATACTAGGGCCGCGCACGCGGCGCTTCGAGCCGCGCGCAGTCCCGTCTATCCCCTGTCAGCTTCTGCTCCCGGTTTCTGGTTCTGGGCCCCTAGTTTTAACGAATCAGCTCTTCTAGGTCAATGGCTATGATATAGGCTTTTAATCACAAATTAAATGGTGATTTAGGGTCTTCTTCTTCATTGCACACAATGGACCTTGAATCAAGCAAGCAAAACTTTATTAGCAGAATTTTATACCAAATAAATATGCGGATGTGATAAAAATTATGCAAAATTAAAGACTAATCACACCCCCACACTTATCTTTTTGCTCGTCCCGAGTAAAACAAAAATAAGAAAATTATTACACTACTTTTACAGGTGACGCGATTGCACTGAGCATGTGCAATAAGCCGTTAAACCTCTAGGTTTCCCCTAGAGGAGGAGTTTTGTCTCTTGAGGGTCTTCAGCAGATTACACCCAAAAAATCCATAAAAAAAGAAATCAAATGTTAGTATTTTGGAAACGCGTTTTGAAAATAGAAAAAGTGTTGAAGTATTTTTGCAAAAATATAAGTGATCCAAGGTCAAAGGTTAACCAGAAATTGTTCTTTCTTAAACTAAGTCAAAATGTAAAAAATCTTGCTATAAATTAAATGTAAGAATTTAAAATTGAATTGATTCTTCGACCTTTCATAAAACTCTTAGAAAAATATACACTTTGTGGACTGTGAAGATTTTTGGGATATTGACTCAAACTTTCATGCCATTTATTTATATTATTATATATATATATTTTTTCTTCCCTTAGTTTTCTTAGGCTTTCTTATTTACCCGGGTAGTGAGCCTTTTGCTGGTGACTCCCAAACCAGATGGTCTTAGGGCACCAGATGAGAAAACATCCCTCGGACTTAAGGACTTGAGTAAACAAGGCCACAAAACTAAAGGGGATTATTTTATTTTTGTCCACCGTTTTAGGTGTGAATAATCATGCTCCTGAGGCATAATTATCCAACTTCAATAAGTGGTTTTATCATCATTTTTTAAAAATAATTTTATCGCATTTCTGTCTTTGTTTCAATCCCAAAAATTGTGTAAGTATGGTGTGCATAAATCTAAGGCAAAAAATTCAAGATCAAATTATCTTTTCAATTTTACTTTCTTATCCTAAAATTTAAATAAGATCTATTATTTTGACTTGGTTTAAAATTTCATAATTTTAGGTCTTCCTAATTCCTAAGATAATCTTAATTTTCTTAAAAATGGATCAAAATTATTTCTCTTAATTCAAAAGGTTTTGTAGAAAGAAAAGAAAAGAGTTTTTAAAATAAAAATTTAAAAAGTTCCTAAAAAGAAGTGAAAAAGAAAGAAAATTTAAAACTACCTATGTTAGTAAACCTTCCCCCACACTTATCTCATGTATTGTCCTCAATGCATCGTGAATGTGTATAGACATGATACAAATGGGAAGAGAAGGAAAATTACCTCATGGTGGTGGCTCCGGTGGTGGTCTGATTGGGCCAAGCGTTGCTACCCAATCAAAATAGCGTGGATCGTACAGGAACCCACCAATGATCTCTCTAATATGACCCAATAAAAGAATGATTGAATGAATTGTCTTATTTAAATATTTATCCCCATCTAATTTCCAATTGTCAAAAATAATTACTGAGTCATTTTCGTCAATATTCTTGTCCAACAATGAAGTGTGATTTTGGAAGATGATGGATTTGGACTCAAATGGATCAGGAACAAAAACCAACACCGACTCGAGAATTTGACTCAGATTAAGTCGAGAGTCAACAATAAGAGTCGAAATTGGTTCAAAAACAGGGTCCAAACCAAAGAATTGATATTCACACATTTTCCCCATTAATGAAGTGTGATCATAAGAGATTGGTGATTCCATTTCACGGTGTATTGGTACAGGATTCAATGTTGACTCCGGAATAGAGAAAAAAAATCTGGTAAAGATACCGGAGTCATTATTGAATCAAAAAGAGAAATAGAATTACTAACATGAGGCTCGGGATCACATTCAAGATCAAGTTCAATTTCAGGAAAAGGATAACTTGCCAAAATGTCAGGGATGTGATGTTGGTCAAGTTCAGGTTGGTATGATGAAATTGAAGCTGGATTTCTAAAATGACATGATTCTTGGGTCCAATCAGCAGAGTTAGGGGTATAAGGATTGGTCAAAAATTGACAAGAAAGACTTTTCTCGCTCTCATTGATCAATTCGCTTATTAGTAAGTCTAACTTACTGATAGGCCGTGTAACAGAATTTTGAGTCTGAATCATGTCTTTCATACTTTTTGCAATTGGTTCTTCGTGAAAAGATGAGTATGGAAGTTGATTTTGGAAATTGTGGTGGAATTGTGAGTCCATCGGATTATGCTCGAACTCACGCAAGGGTTCCATACTCAAGTCCAGTATTGATGGTTGTTCATTTTGAATCGGTGAGACTGGAAAAGATGAGTAGGACTCTTGAAAATTTGGTTGAGATGATGAGTCCAACATGTTTTGCATTCTTCACAAAAGACTTCCAAACGCTTTTCTAGCTCAAATTTTTCTTCAATTGAATGCTCTAGAAAAGGGGTATGTGGAGTTTGTTGTGGGAAGGATTGTGAATTGAGCAAATTTTGAACTTGTTATAGGGACTCTTCCATACTCCTTTCCAAATCAGATTTTTTTCGGTTGGTGGAACAGGAAAAGGAGTATATGAACCAAAATCGGGGAATGAACTTTGTGAAAATTGTGGATAAGACGGTTGAGAATTTGACTCGGGGTGGTGAATCCCCATTGACTCTGTGAAGAGTTGAAATTATTTTGAAAATTATGGTTATATGGTTGGGGATATGGGTCATATTAATTCGGATAATCCCAACTCGGTATAAATGGTTGGTTCATGTTGTACATAGCCGGGTCAGAGTTATCCGAGTCAAATGAGGTCGGGGTGAAATATAGATTCATATTATAATTGAAAGAATTGTTGTTATTAAAATCTATATCACAATTTACAAAAAAGAAGAAAACAAATAAACAAACAAATAAAGAAAAAGAAAAAGAAAACAAGCCCTTGCTAGGGTTGACTTAGACCTAGACGACTCCTAACTGGTTAGACTGTCCACGGGGGGGTACATTATCAGAAGCTGACGACAAGTTAATCGGCCAAGTAGGGGCAAGATCAGTGGGAGGTATCCGTGCCGGAGCAACGAGCCTAATTATGCCAAACCACTATTCTTCGAGGTTTTGCCACTCAATCCCCAACCTTAGACACCGATTTGACAAGAGTTAACTTCTAACAACTTTCCTCTTAGGTCAATCTCCTAAATGAGTCTGAGATGTCCCTAGGGGCCAACGTCTAGCAAGTTTTATTTAGGCTTGAGTTGTGTGAGTGGGAAGGTGATTTTTGGGCTAAGGGAGGGTAATGACTTACGCACCTTATGTTGTATTGGGTGTTGCCCTTAAGTTAAATTTGTGCAAGTGTGCAATATAGATAAGAATGAACACAAAAAAGCGAGTAAATCAATGAAGTGTTTGTCCAATGCTATATGCAATGCCATATGTACACCTCCTATCAATATCACAATAACACAAGAACAAAATACAGTATATTGAAATGAAAATTGACACGTGCCTAGATGCAAATGTCTAAACCCATTTAAAGCATCCAATTTTTGTATTTTAGTTCTTAAAATTATTTACAGTGTACATGTAATATAAAAAAATTAGCAACATAGTATATGAATGTACAAGAATTTACCCAACCACACAAGAGAAAGTGTGGACTTCTGCAACACTAAAAATTTAACCTGCACACCAAAAATAAAGAAGAAAAGTTAATAAAAACGTGAAATCAAATCGTTCCCATTCCAGGCAACGACGCCAAAATTTGATCGAGGGAAAATCGCGCACAAAAAGTTTATGTTTTAAAGTTAAGATTTAAAGTGTGTGTGCTTTGGCTTCTTCGATACTTCCGTTATAGCATAGAGGCTAAAACGAGTCGAATTCACAAGGACGGGAGGCAATAGAAGCTTACATGGTATGTTCATGTGTATGTTAAAGATTCTTCAACGTTTGAAAGAATGAAAAGAAAGAAAAACAAAGAATGAAAAAAGAGAAGTACGGTGAAACACAAAGAAGTAGGAAACATAGAAAAGAATGATTTTTGCAGTTCTATTTTTATATCTAAAATAAAGTGAAAAAAAGAAGTCTCACGGCTACTAACTACTAATGACTCCACCAATACGCTAACCTCTTAGTGATAGTTGCCTCACATGTATCATTGGCCATAATAGTCTTTGGTTCAAGAGCGTTTCAAAGTATGACCCATATGTAACTTATCACAATCCAACTCAACAAAATAAGAGCAAGCTACACTTAAACTATCAAAATTAAAAGTAAGCATAGAGTAAAGTATTGTTAGCTTGTTAGAGAGTTAGGAAGTTAGAGTGTTAGATCCATCATCATGAGCCATCAATGGCTCTTGCCAGAGCAAGGCCAAGTAAAGGCTATTAGATTCATGTGGATTATCATAAAAGAAGTTGAGTAGTTGGTGGTTAGTAGTTAGTTGCCAAGAGAGAAAAGATTAGCTAAACATGTAAAGAGATTAGAGAGAAGAAAATAAAGATAAGGTAAGAGAGCACCTTTCATAGATTGTCACCTTCTATTTGCAAGCACTCTTGCTTCCCAACATGTACCACTCTCTCTCCCTATTACAAGATCTACAAAATGGAAAATATAAGGGAGGAAGAAGAACAACCTAAACTATAACATGGAATGAAAAACTATCCTAAACTTTGTATATCTTCCTAAAGGAGACCTTAGGGGGTATTTATAGGCACCAGGGGAACAGGGGCCAGGGGGCAAACCCTGGCCCGAAGCCAGGCGCGCGCCGCGGCCATACTAGGGCCGTGCGCGCGGCGCTTCGAGCCGCGCGCGGTCTCGTCTGTCCCTTGTCAGCTTCTGCTCCCTGTTTCTGGTTTTAGGCCCCTGGTTTTGACGAATCAGCTCTTCTAGGTCAATGGCTATGATATAGGCTTTTAATCATCAATTAAATGGTGATTTAGGGTCTTCTTCTTCATTGCACACAATGGACCTAGAATCAAGCAAGCAAAACTTTATTAGCAGAATTTTGTACCAAATAAATATGCGGATGTGATAAAAATTATGCAAAATTAGAGACTAATCAATCATATTTCAATTGATATTTAAATTGATCATACATACATATATATGATATCTTGTGCTAGATTAACAATTTTTATACATATATGTTTTATAGCACAAATTATTTTATGCTAAGCTTGATTTAGTTTTAAATGTTAATTGGTATCTTTTACAAACTTATGCATTGATTTTTTGGTATTTCAAAAAGGGGAGAAATTTCTTGATTTTATTTTCAATCGGTATCTTACTCTCACTCTTTTTGAGAAAAATATTTTGCTTTAGAAAATACTTATGTTTTCCATATTAGTATTATTTTTTTACAATTGGTATCTATATTGCAAAATGGTTTAGAATTTAAAAAGAATTGAAAGTAAATAATCCATGTTATTTTTCAATTGGTATAGTTTTTATATGATATCCATGTTATTTTTGAATTGGTATATTTTTTTGGTATCAAAATTTATTTTAATTAATTTTCAAAATTTGTTTTAACATGTATTGCTTATATGCAAGGGGAGCTTAACATCTCCTCTATATATAAATTTATGATGAGTGTAGTATATAAAGAAGAGCTTGACCTCTTTTCTTTATGTGGTACACGTGTGTAGAGGGAGCTTAACATCTCCGTCTATACATTATATATTATGCTTATATGGGTTAGCATTTAGTCATCTCTTTCTTCATGTAATGCATGTAGGTAAGGGGATTTAACTTTATTGTCTCTCCTTTTCATAAATTTATATCGCATATACATTTATTATGTTTTCTTTACCCCTTTGGTGATGAATTGACAAAATAGAGGAGAGAAATTTAGAGTTTATATATGCATGCTATATTTTTATTTATGAATATATGTCTATGTTTGATGTTTAATTATGAGCTTTATTGAATATCTCATGTTTTATGCTATGCATTAGTTAAGGGGAAGCTTCAATGAAGCTTATCAATTTATGCATATATAACTTCATGAGTTTTGTCATCATCAAAAAAGGGGAGATTATTGGCCCAATGGCCCATCTCTTTAGTTTTGATGATGATTAACTCATGTAGTTATAGTACTGATGATCTTATATTTATTAAGTTTCAGATATTCAATCAAGATCTTAGTCAGTGTTTAGCTTCAATAAAAGACTCGAAGTCAAGTTTTAAAGCTATCACATATTGATTCAAGAGTTCGCGCTTCAAAATAGCATCAAGTACTTGAGATGGAGTCAAGCTCGTTTGGATCATGTTTTGGATCGAGTCAACTTGGAAAAGGAGATCGACAAGAAGACTTGGTTTAGGTTTGTTTAGTTTAGATCTTGTGTAAGAATAGTCTAGTTTTGAATTGCTCAAGTATACACACACAAACACACGGTTTATAGTTTTTTTGGTTTTCGGTTTAACCATTTTAATTTTAAGAATTTATGTTTACATGATTTATATCTACAAATCAAGTAGAAGATAAAACATTCTATGTCTTTCCTGACAGTAGAACCTCGTTACAAAAACTGAAGCTTCTTGATGGGCCCATCGCGAAAACTGAAGCCTCTCGACAAATGAACTCCTAAACTTCAGGAGCACAGCAATAATCTCCATCCTCTTCCTCTCCTTCCTCCACCGGACAAAGAAGAAAGTGACATCTCCGCCTACAGAACAATATGAAATCTTAGAAGTAAGGGAATTTCAGGAAGCAACGTTGGCTCCCCTTGAAAGTCTGCCCTATTTATAGAGAAGGAAGTTCAGTTGACGTTCAGAATTTCAATTCCTAAGAAGACGAAGAGCTACCCTGACTGCAGCATACATGTGTCGCAATGCTTCGTATCTGAATTATCATGCTGGATACGCCACACCCTCCTCGAATGTCATGACTTCTCGAATAGTTTGGTTAACTGACCGATTTTACAGCAGATGGGATGCGTATTTAAGACTTTGCCAGCCTATAGAGGCACACCGCTACAGGACAAAAACTTAAGCGACAGCAATTAACTCGAGTCCAGATCCCGAAAGTTTGCTCCCTTCTCTCAGAGTTCCCGGGAACTATAACTTCTGAGAGAAAATCCCCGACCTCCTTTAAAGAGACGGAAGCAGAGGGGGCATCTGTAGTATTCAGTTTTCGACCCTCGCAAGATCATGTCACGTGTCCATCCAGCATCAAATAGACACGCAACACGTGGTCGCTTCCGAAATCTTTGAGCGGGGATCCTCGTTCAATTCAAACTACGAGTGGTTCAGACAGTTAGACGGAAGAGATAAATTTATTTATGAGTATCTCTATCTCTAAGCCAATCTCAATTTGAACTCAGCAGTTACAGCTTGGGAATAGGTCATTCTGCCAATTCAAATTACGATTTTTGGCTCTAATCACCTCTGAGATAGGCGGTTAAATGTTTAAATAGAGCTGGGCTCAACAGTATTATCCCAACAGATACTACTTGTATATATAGTTGATCCCTTCCAACAGGGAGGGGGACGACGAATTGAGCTCAGAAATCCTAGCACACCAGAGTACCATCATTGTAATCGCCATTATCAAATTGGAATCTCTCTCTGTGTGATTTTTTTCATTTTCAAGTTTTCACCGAAATATTTGTGTTTATGTTGTTTCTGAGATTCGCTTTACCTATCTCTATAATTTTGTTGCATGGATAAATTTCATAGGAAATTGCCCACAACAGCCATGGAAAGAAAAGTTTGCTACTCATCTAGAAAGAAATTAAAGGAAATAGAAATAACGAGATTAAATCAAGAAACTATGAAGAAAGAAAGAAACTTGCATTAGATTGTCACTCTCTGTTACAATTTTCTCTCTCTCTTTTCTCATGAATCTCTCTCTAACCTGATCCTAAACCTATAAGAAAGAGAAAATATGAGGGGAAAAAAGAAAAGAAAATCATAATCCACAACTAGAAGGAGAAAATCCTAACTCATGCTCTCCTCCTTCGTTTCTAGCCCCTTGCAGCTCTATTTATAAGCATAAGAGACTTGAGCCCCAAGAAACGAAATCACTTGTCGAAGATCAGTTCAATGGCCCTGATATTGTCGCGCAAACGCGATAAAGAGCATGTGTGGTAAGATCAGAGCCGTTGGTTCTAATCTTTTGGCCCCTTTATCTATCAGTTGAGAAAAGCTTTTAGATACTATTCACTTTCTGTAAATTTTCACGTATTTCTTGCAGATTGGGCTCAATTTGGACTTCAAATAAATAGTTTTTTTAGGCTTCTAGAAGAAACTTGGGCATCAAGAAATCTTTGAATAATTCCCTAAATAGCCACTTTCTCCATCTTGAATGTATAAGTCGACTTATCAGAGTGTGTGTGTGTGTGAATCAAGGCTTTTAAGAATATTCTAAAAATCTAGAAAAAAATATAAAAAATATTTAAGATGTCTTAAAGCCCTTGCACTTCTTAATCTTCAAACATGATTCATGTTTTCAGTAAATTTTACCCATTTGTTCTGCAAGATGATCGGAGCGGAACGAGCACCTAGAAATGTGTGTTTTATGAAATCAATGAAAAGCTTATATGTACTAATGTTCCCTCGATACTTCCATTATAGCATTGGCTCAACGGGTCGAATCCACAGAGATGGGAGGCGATAGAAGCATTAACAGTTTTTATTCACGTCGTATGTTAATAAGTTCTTCTTTGTAAAAGAATGATATAAAAAGATAAAGAAAAGAAATCTGGAAGTGATAGGTAGAGGAGACAATGAAAACGATGATGTGAAAACAAAAGAGAAGTGGTTTGGAGTCGGTAAAACAAAAGCAATAAAGGTGAAGTAAAAAGTGAAGTGATTTAAGAAGTGGGTTTGAAAACAAAATAGAAAAGAGAAGATGAAACTTTATGGTGAAGAAGAGGAAAATAAAGGTGAACAAAGAAGAAGGGAAAACATTAATAGAAAAATGATAAAAAGGTTTTGGAAATTACTTTTAAAACAAAATAATAAGAAGGAAAACTATGAAAGAAAACTCATGGTTACTAACTACTAATTGGTCCACTAACCATGCTTCCCTCTTAGTGATAGTTGCCTCACATGGATCCTTGGCCATCACTAGTCCTTGGTTTCAAGAGACGAAACAGAGTATGGCACATAAGATTATTCTTCTACATTCAAATAACACATCCATACCACACAATAAGTTGCAAGTTACTATTAAATCATCAATAACGGTTAGAGGTGAGCATGAAATAAAGAAGACATTGTAAATTATCAAGTTAGTGGTTAGATGTTAAAAATATTAGAATGTTAGAATCCATCATCATGAGCCATCAATGGTTCTTGCAAGAGCAAGGTCTTGTAGAGGCTATTAGATTCATGTGGATAATCAAGTAAGTAGTTAGATGTCTAGTGGTTAGTAGTTAGATTGCCATGAGAAGAAAGATTAGCCAAGCATCATATAGAAAATTGAGAAGATTATAATGGAGAAGAAAGAAGACACCTTTACATAGATTGTCACCATCTATTACATCAATCTCTCTCTTTCTCTCTTTGAATCTCTCTGCCCAAATACATGAATCTAAAAGAAAATAAAAACACAAAAAAAAGAAGAAGAACACCTACACTACACAACACTAAAAGATAGAAACCTAGCCTATTTTCTAATATTCTTGCGTTTCGGGTCACTGCAGGGCTATTTATAGGCAAATAAAGGATCTGGAAGACGAGACGAGGTCACGCGTTGAAAATCAACGCGTGGACCCACCACTTTGCTGTGGAAACTAGGTCCCTGGTTTTGGTGTGTGGGTTCGTCTCACTTCGGGGACCTTCCAGATATACTCAGAAACAGTTATTTTCATCCAGATTTGCGTCAGACACCCGCAAGGGTCTACATTCAATGCATCTTCTAGAAACTCTCTTACTTGATCTCCAAGAAATGCGGATTTAATTACCCAAAAACGGGTTTAATTAAGCTCTTATTACCCTTTTGCCATTGGACTCTTGATTTATTTGCAAAGTAGACCAAAACACAATTAGAAATGATATTTTATTCATAAATCGGTAGGGAATGCGATATAATAATGCAAAATTGTAGACTAATCACACCCCACATTTATCTTTTTGCTCATCCCGAGCAAAACAAGAAAAAGAAAAACTATACTACTAATGTTATTACATCACTTTCGCAGGTGACGCGATTGCCCTGAGCGTGTGCAACAAGCCGTTAAACCTCTAGGTTTCCCCTAGAGGATGAGTGTTGTCTCCTGAGGGTTTTCAGCGGATTGCACCCACAAAATCCATAAATAAAGAAGACAAATGTTAGTATTTTGAAAATGCATTTTGAAAGAGAGAAGTTTACGAAATATTTTTGCAAAAATATAAGCGATCTAAGGTCATAAGTCCACGAAAAATTATTCTTCCTTAAACTTAATCTATATGTTAGATCTTGTCTTCAATTAAGGTAAGAATTCAAAATTAGATTGAATATTTTATCCTTCATCAAACCTAGATAATATGCACTTTGTGACAGTGAAGATTTCTGGGACTTCAACTCTAACCATCAAGTCATTTATTTATATATTTTTTTTTTTTTCTTTTTTCTTCCCTTAGTTTTCTTAGGCTTTCAAGTTCACCAGGTAGTGAGCCTTTAACCGATGACTCCCAGACCAGATGGTCTAAGGGCACCAGGTGAGAAAATATCCCTCGGGTTTAAGGACTCGAGTAAACATGGCCACAAAACTAAGAGGGATTATATTTTTTTGACCACCGTTAGGCGTGAATAATCATGCTTCTTGAGGCATAATTATCCAGCTTAATAAGTATATTTTTTATTCATTTATACCATATATTTTTTTATATTTTTTTCTTTATGGCATTTTAGGTCTTTATTTCCATCCAAAAAATATGTAAGTGTGAAGTGCATACTATCTAAGGCAAAAAATTCAAGATAAAAATATCTCCCTAATCTTTTATACTTAACCTATAATTTTAAACAAGATCTATTATTTCAACTAGATTTAAGATGTCATAATTAAGGTTCCTTAATTTCTAAGATCATCTTAATTTTCTTTAAAAATAGATCAAAACATTGTTTCTTATTTCAAAAAGTTTTTAAAAGAAAAGGAAAAAATATCCTAAAAGAAGTGTAAAAGAAAGAAACTCTAAAAGCTCTATGTTAGTAAACCTTCCCGCCCTCTTATCTCATGCGTTGTCCTCAATGCATCGTGATGTATGTATGCATGAAACAAATAGAGAGAGAAGGAAAAATCACCTCAAGGTGGTAGTTCCGGTGGTGGTCTGATTGGTTTACAAAATACGGCCCAATTCAATTTGCATAGAGTCCAGAGGAACCTACCAGAAACCTCTATAATACAACCCACTATAATGATGTATGCATTTATGATTTTTATTAAGAATTTTACCCCATCTAATTTCTAAATTTTCAAAATAATTTCAGAGTCATTATTTTTAACACCTTTGTCCCAAAATAGAGTATGAAAAGATGGAATGATTGATTTAGGCTCAGGAAGTACATGAACTAATATCGACTCAGGAATTTGACTTAAGTCGAGAAAAGGTTCAAGAGTCAAAATTGGTTTAGAAATTGGGTCCAAATCAAGAAATTAAAATTCTAGTCCACATTCATTCCCCCACAATGGAATGTGACTTTCTAAAATTGTTTATTCAAATTCAAGAATGACAGGTGTGGAAGTCAAAAATGACTCTAAAATGTTGCTCAAATTGGGTAGCAAAATAGGAGTCAATATTGATTCAGGAATTTGAACTGGATCACAAATTTGAGGATCGAAGTCACATTCTTATCTAAGTTCAATTTTTTTGAAAGGAAAACTTGCCAATTTGTCAATGGAACATTCAAAATTATGAAATTGGTCAAGTTCAGTTGGTTGATCATAAAAGATTAGTGATTCAATTTCACGATGGATTGGCACAGGATCCAATGTTGACTCGAAAAAAAGTCTGAAATCAGGTAAAAACATCTCAGTCATCATGGAATCAGGAAGTGAAATTGAATTACCAAGTTGAGGTTCAGGATCATATTCATGCTCAAGTTCAATCCCAGGAAATGGATAACTTGCCAAAATGTCAATGAAATTTTCAACATTTGAAGTTTGGTCAAGTTCAGATGGGTGTGCTGAAATTGAATCTTGGTTTCCAAAATGACATGAGTCCTGGGTCAGATCAATAGAGTTAGGGATATCAGAATTGGTCAAAGGTTGATAAGATAGAGTATCCTCATTCCCATAAATGCTAACCAATTGACTCAATTGTATTTCAAACCTATTGATAGACTGGGCAGAAGATTTTTGAAATTATAGTGCGGACTCCTACAAGACTTCTATACTCTTTTCTAGATATGATGTTTCTTCAAGTGAATGCTCTAGAAAAGGAGTGTAGGGATCTAGGTTTCCAAAACAATAAGAGTTCTGGGTCAAATCAATAGAATTAGAGATATCTGGATTGGTCAAAGGTTGATAAGAGAGTTTCTTCATTCTTATAAATGTTGACCAATTGACTCAATTATGTTTCCAACCTATCGATAGACTAAGAAGAAGATTTTTGAAATTGTAGTGCGGATTCCTGCAAGATTTCTATACTCTTTTCTAGATGTGATTTTCTTCAAGTGAATGGTCCAGAAAGGGAGTATAAGATTCTTGGTTTTGGAAAGATAGTGAAGATCGTGAGTCCAACATATTTTGATATTGAAGCTCAAACTCACGAAAGCACTCCATACTCGTTTTCAGGATAGACGGTTGGTTATTCTCAATAGGTGAAACTGAGTATGAATCATGAAAATATTGTTGGCCCAAATGTTACAATCCCCGGTTATGTGTTTTGATGATAACAAACCATATAAAATCTATTTGGTACTAATAGAATTTAAAGAATGAATTTCAGGTTGATACATGTATTGATGGCTCAAGAGTTCTCAAGCATGGGATATTAGAGTCTAGCTCAAACGTTGCTCAACATCAACTATCAGAGACTCCTACTTGTAGACTTGTATAGTTTGTTTTGTTAAAGAATAGCATATACGTTTGAAGCTCAAATACACACACACAAATTCAATATGTTTGGTTTTTGGTTTAACCAGTTTTGGATTTCAAGTACATATATCGGGTTCTAAATTTAAACCAGTTTTAGTTCTGCTGATCTGCTTGACACCCTTTTATAGTTGTTATCATAACTTTTTATTCTTATATTCAAATAACATGATTTAACTTTCATTTCAAAGCTAACTTTTAGATCTAAATTTCTTATTCAATAATCATTTTCAGATTCAAATTTAAAGATGTCAAATATTTAGTTGAACTCTGTTCTTGTTCTGAAAACAGCTTACAGTTCTGATTTGACACCTGTCAGTGTTTTATTGATAACTTTCTAATTAAAAATGATATTGAGTTGATTTCAGTTGCATTAAAAATATGCCTTAAAGATTTACAAATTATTCCTATATACCTAATTTTGAATTCGGACATTTGCAGCCTGAAAAATATGCTCAAAGTTGACCAATCTGCCAGATTGACAGTAATGGCTAATTTTTTGGAGGCTGATTTTTAACATGTTTTTAAAACGTGTTTAAGTTTAAAAAAAATGTGGCTAGCTGTATTAGAGGGTCAATTTTTTTTTCTTTTATTCAGGTAAAAGTTTTCGATGTTTACTCTTCCTAAATCCTATATAAAGGGGTCATTAGGGTAGAGGTTTTCACAACAACAAATTCAAAGATCAAAAGTTTTGAGTTTTCTTGAGAAAGAGCTTTGTTTAAGCTTTGGGCTATTATTTTAAAAGTTTTCTGAAAGTTTTGGTTCTTAAAATCTCTCTTCTATTTTTATATCACTTACAAAACCTTGAGCTTCAATCTTATATATTATTCTCTAGGGTTTTTGTAAAGAAAGTTTTTAAGAGAGAGTTTGTGGTCTTTTGATCATCCAGTGATTATTGTATTTGTGGCTCCACTCCCTCTGGACTAGAGGAGTGTGATTGAAGAGTTGGGTACTCCCTAGTGGTTGTAATCCTTTGTGAAAATTCTAGTGGATCGGAAATCCTTCTGGGTGAAGGCGGGGACGTAGAGCTGGGTGCTCGAACCTTGAAACAAATCTCTGTATTTGCGATCGGTTTACTTGTGTTGTTTACTTTCTATTCATTCATTCTTATATTGTCGATCTATACTCTCACAACAAGATTGCATTGCGCACCTCAAACTCTTATTTAGAGGAATCACGAGGAAGGAGTTCAGAGCCCTTCACGGGGTATTCGGCTTCTAATCTTGCTTTGAGTGATCGTTGCATCATCTCATTTTAAATTTATGCATTGATTAGTTTTATCACCTATTCACCCCCTCTAGGTGATTTCAATTGGTATCAGAACTAGGACTCTAGTTTTTGGCTTCACATCCTTAGAGAGATCTTATAAATTGCTAATCACTATTTTCATATATTCATTCATACACTAGTAAAGATGGCCGATAACATTAGGACCCCCCAAATTTGATGGACTCAACTTTCCCATATGAAAACTTAGGATGAACATTTTTCTACAATCTCTAGGTAGCCTAGTTGTTAAGTCTTTGATCAAGCCTTTTAGTAAACCCGAAGGTGAGGAGGACACTTGGTCCGATCTTACCTCCAAGGAATTTGATGCTAATTCGAAGGCTCAAAATGTCCTACTTTTAGCATTGAATGAGGATGACTTAACACGGGTTATCTATTGCAAGTCCGCCTATGAGATTTGGCAACACTTAATGGTCACTTATGAGGGAACATCACAAGTCAATAGAGCTAAAATTGATCTCTTGCGTTCCCAATATAATTGCTTTAAAATGCAAGAAAATGAATCTATTGATAATATGATTACTAAGTTTATACTAAAATCACAAATGCTCTTGCTTCTCTAGGTGATGAAATTAACAACGACCAAAAGGTGCGTAAGGTGATTCGTGTGCTCCCTTCATCATGGGAAATCAAAGCTACCACCTTGAAGGAATTGAAGGACAAAGACGAGATCGAGCTCATAAGTCTTATTGGAAATCTTAAGACTCATGAGATGAAGAAAAAGGCTAGAGAAGAAGCGGCGCTTCAAAAGAAAAAGTTGATCGTACACATATTTTGCATTCTTTTCATTACACTCCTACATTTATCGTGTAATAAATCTGCTAATTTATTTGTCTTAAATGTCTATTTTGTAGAAGATAATAATGAAGAGAAAGAGAATTAAACTAAATAAATACCAGTTAAAATCAGATTTAACTGGACCTATTTGGTTAGCTCAGGATGATCCCAGATCTAATTAGAATAAATTAAGGATTGGGGCAAATGTTCAGCTGAAGATCAGAGCAAATCAGAAAGATAATACCAAATGAAAACTGATAAAATTAGAATTTCTATAAATCTATTTTGGTTAGCTAAAGATCAACCGAGGATAATATAAAAAATAGAGGGATAAATGGATAGAGAGAGATCAACGGATGAGATGAAGCAAGTTTGACTCGGATTCTGTCTAGATACATTTTAGTATTTAAATCATAACTTTCACTACCAAATCTCAAATCTAATGATTCAAGATGATCCAGAAAGAAGATTTAAAGGGATATAACTTTTAAGTTGATCACTGTTTCTAATTCTATCATTTGATAAGTGATATTCAGTAATCTACACATCAACAAGCTGCAGATCAGAACTGAATATCCACATCAAATCAAGTTTGAAAATAAGGGAAAGATTCAAATTCAAAAATATCTAGCTTTTCCTATCTTCATACTCCTCTAACCTCTGCATTTCTCCTATAAATACCTGCAATCTCAAAGGCAAAAAAGAAGGACCATGCAGAGATAGGTTTTAGGCCAGTTTTTCATTCTTTTTAGTGTAGATTTTTATTTTCTTTTTATGTAATTTTTATTTCTTTGTAATCTTAGGTTAGATTGAGATTCATACAAGTAAGAGAGAGAGGCTTATGTTGAGAGTGACACCGATGTACCCTCCTCCTTTCTTCCATCATTTCTGCAAGCAATAAAAGGTAAAAAAAATTTTGTTCGTCTTAACTTTTGTTTTCTTCTTCTTCTTTCTACTTTCCTCTTTTGGTTTTGATGAGTATCCAAGTGAATATAGAAGCATCAGTATAGCCATGTTTGTGTGAGTGCCACCGATATTTCATGATGATGTTCTCCTCCTCAAGATTTCGTATCATTTCATTCTTGTTCGTCTTGATGATGTAATGCGAATGGGGACTGAGCTCGATCTTATGGATTATGCGTTGATCGCCTCCTAAGTAAGGTAAAACATGCAAGAGTTCCAGGTAAGTCATCAACCAAAGGAGGTAAGTTATTCTTTTAGTTTTCTTTCTTTTAATTCTTTAGTTTAGAACACCACAATCCACCACTTCTTTTATCACTCTTTTTCAATTTCATTTGTACATATCACTTCTATTTTCTCCACCTTCTCTATCTACCACTTTCTTCCTAACTTAACTATAACTTTTTTTTCATTTCTTTTTAAGAACTAAAAGAAGATCTTTAACCATTCTTTGTAACTTAAAAGAGTACTTGCTAAAAAAGCTTCCATCGTTAGTCCCTCCTTGTGGATCACGACCCACATAGCCACTTACTATTGACGTAGAATTGAGTAACTTGCACTCTTTATTCTATGTTCTAAAATTCTGTATTCTTGTGTGCAGGTAAAAACTTCAATCAAATTTTGGCGCCGTTGCCGGGGAGGGACGGTAAGTAATCTCTTTAAAGTTTACATTTTTTATTAACTTTCTTCTTTATTTTTTGTACAGATTTAACAACAAGGAATTCTTGCTGCAGTGGACACATAAGTGGCCTTAGACTCTGCTCAAGAAAACAAAGCCAAGAAGCCTTCAGATTTGCTATAGTCCTGTGCCAAACTGAGTGAACTACTAACCTGTATTTTCTGCAGGTTGGCTGAATTACGTAGTTTAAATATCTGTAGCATTTATTTTCTTGTTTGACTTACTGTATATATATTTCTAACACAACAGTAAAAATTGATTGTAAATGCTAAAAAAATGATTTAGACTTTGCATCTAGGCACGTGTCTATTTCATTACATTTTCTATTTATTGTTGAAGAGTGCTGGAGCCAAGGTATGTGTGCATAGCATTTAGTATAAGGTTCATTCTTGTATGAAATATTGCTTGAGTGTTACTTTTTTTCTATATACTTGTACACTGCACTAAATTGATTTAAGGGCTTATCCTATAAACAAGATAAGGTGGGGAAGTCATTACCCTCCCTTAGCCCACAAACAATCTCCTCACTCACTAACCCAAGCCTAACTAAAAATGAGTAGACATTAGCTCTAGGGACAGCTCGGACTCAATTAGGAGATTATCCTAAGGGGAAAGGTGTTGGAATTTGACTCCTGCCAAATCAGTGTTTAGGAAGGGGATTAAGGGCCGAAAGCCCGAAGGTTGGTGGTTACTTAATTAAGGAACGTCTTTGACGGATAACCTTCACGAATCTTGCCCTGACCTGGCTGATTAGCTTGTGGTCAAAGTCTGCATTATACCTCCTATGGACAGTCTAACCAGTTAGGTGTCGTCTAGGTCAAAGGTCTACCCTAACTTAGGTTAAATTTTTTTCTTTTTTGTTTGCTTATTTGTTTATTTTTTCCTTTGTTTGTGTTTTATTGTGTGATATGGCTTATAACAACAAATTTTTTAATTTTAATGGTAATCCATATTACACACCAACCTCTTTTTTCGGATATTACCAACCCGGCATATTATAACTTTAACTAACCTAGTGTGCCAGATTAGTCTTGTCCGAATCAATATAACCCATGCCCCAATCTTATAACCATAATTTTCAGAATAGTTTCAACTCTTCACAAAGTCAGTGGGGATTCACCTCCCCCGAGTCTAATTTTCAACCAACTTGCCCTCCTTATCCACCTGTCCACAATATTTTCAAGATTCATACTCAGTTCCACCAGTCCAAAATAGAAAACCATCAATTTTGGAAATGAGTATGCGTGAGTCCAAACAAAAATCACAAAATCTGATGGACTCACAATTTCACCACCAATTCCAAGACAACACTTCATCTTTTCAACAAAATGATGAACCAATCAACTATGAAAAGATGCTTGAAGCCATGACTCAGGCTCAAACGCTCGTAATCATGACATAGATATGATGGTCCAAACTCTACGTTCTCACCATTTGGCCAGTTCTGATGTCATTAACCATTTTGTTAGAGCTGAAGAGTCATGTTGTTCTAGAAAACAAGGTCCCATTTCAGCACAATTATTTGAACTTTCCTAAATGATTGGTATCCAATATTGCATATTTTACATCATAATTCCCATGCATATTACAAATAAATATGTGATTTTTACTCCTCTTCTCTACATATTTGCAGGTACACACTTAAAGGAGAGATATCCAAATAATCACTTAATTAACCATAATTAAGTGATTAATCAAGATTAAAGATAAAGCCAAATTCAAATCCCAGATCTAGAGAAATCCGCGCAACAAACGAAGATTCCAGATATACCACGTGGCTAACAACCTTGTAACTGATCTTCAACAGAAAGATCTGGCTCAAAGGCCAGGATCTTGCCGCGATCCGCGGCAAGGGCGCGGCAATCCTAGGGCCGTTGAGCCCCGGATTTTGTGGCAACCTCCCAGGCTCTCGAAGCTTCATCTGCAGCCTATAAATACTCCACCTTCACCTGCGAGCAAAAACTGATCAGAGAAGAGAGAGAGATTAGTGAATAGATTTGTATTTTGCTAGGTTTTCTTTAGGATTTTTAGCTCTCTATGATCTTCTCCTCCCTAGATTTCATTGCAAGAGAGAGTTGTAAGAGAGAGAGAGAGCTTGTATCATCAAGAAGTGACACTTGAAGCAACAAGGATTGATCCATTCTCCACTTCCTCTACTTGAAGCTTGGTTCTAGTTTATGTGCTTTCTTTACATGCTTTCTTTATTGCTTTGTTTACTTTCTTGCAATTTACTTCAAGCTTTGTTTTAGTTCTTTAATGGCTTGTAGCTAATTTTCCTTCCATGTACTAGTTTACCACTAGCTTAGCTTTCTTCACTAACTCATGGGTGATTGCTTTTGTTCATCTTGCAAGTTGTATGATCTTCTCTTCTCCGATGGTTAAACCACCATCTTGCAAGTGAGAAAGTAATTAGGTCAACACGCGAGACGAATCCTACGCTAATGGAGTGACAACATTAGGCAAGCATTCGCTATCAAGGAGTCTAGTAAGTCTTGGCAAGCTAGCAAGGTAAGCTAGTCATGGATTGCTTTCTTTAAGTTTTCTTTCTTTTTCTTGTGAATACCACATCCACTTCTTGATTTCTTTTCCAACGATTTCCACCATGAACATAGCCATCCTTTCTTTTAGTTTCTTTTACATTTGATTCACTAAGTTTATAAGCAAGAGAAGAATACTCGTTTGTTCACTTCACTACCACACGTTAAAGCTTCCATCGCGAGCTCTCCCTGAGAATCGACTCGGTATAGCCCTATGCTATAGCGGAGATAAGAAAGGGTACATCAAATACATTTGCTTCATAATAAACACACCTTTCTCGTCTAATCAATTTTTGGCGCCGTTGCCGGGGAGAGCAACGGTATTTTAAAAGTGAGAAACTAAACGATATTTCTTCTCTGTTGCAGGTACAGGTTGAAGATACAGAATATCTTGCACAGAAGAAACATATAAGTGGACCTGGGCCTCTGCTCAAGAAAGCAGAGCCCAGGATCCCTCCAAATTGCCGCGGATCCACGGCAATTTGCCGTGGGAACGCGACAATAAGGAGTTCACTACTTACAGATTTTCTGCAGGGCCTCTGGTTCTGCAAACTACAGCTGCTGATATACTTGAAATTCTGTATTCTGCACCATATACCTGCTAAATTAATTCAACAGTAAAAAATTGGTTGTAATTGATAAAAATTGTTAGACATTTGCATTTTAGGCACGTGTCTTTCAATTCTTTACTTTTACTGTTGAAGAGTGCGGGGGACAAGGTACGTAAGCATTGCATATTGACTAGGACTCACTCTTTGTTTGATTTATCTTACTTGGAGTGAACCTTGTTTGTTTATATATCGTACACTTGCACAATCAATTTTAAGGGCAATACCTGTAAATAAGATAAGGTGGGGAGGTCATTACCCTTTCCTTAGCCCGCAAACCACTATCCCAGCACTCACAATCCCAAGCTTGTAAATAAAATTTGATAGACGTTGGCCCTAGGGACATCCGGACTCACTTAGGAGATTATCCTAAGGGGGAAAAGTGTTGGAAATTGACTTCTGTAAAATCAGTGTCTAGGAAAGGGGTTGAGGGCCGAAAGCCGAAGGTTGCTGGTTACTTAATTAAGGAACGTCTCCGGACGGAAAACCTCCCACCAACCTTACCCTTCCCTGGCTGATTTGCTTATAGTCAGATTCTACACCAAACCTCCTGTGGACAGTCTATTTAGGAGTCATCTAGGACCAGAAACCCTAGACAAGCTTGGATTGATTTTTTCTTTTGTTGTTTGTTATTTTTCTTTTTCGCTGGTGTGATCGGTGCACGTTGTTTGTGATTGTATATACGAGAGTGGTTCTGTGATCATCATTCTTTCTACACTTGCACTTACACAACCACTTGACACCATGACCAACAACGTCTCACTTCAAGATCGATTTTATCCGATTCGCACCTCCATTCCTTCATGCATTCTTCTCCCCGAGTCTAATGGAAACAACTTTGAGCTGAAACCGCAATACATTAGTACACTTCCCCGATTCCATGGTCTTGAGTCTGAGGACGCATACCTCTTTATTCGTGAGTTTGAAGAGGTATGCCAAATGATGAGAATTCCCCAACTATCTGAGGATGCTGTTAGATTACGGTTCATACCGTTTGCACTTAAGGATTTAGCTAAGAAATGGCTTTATAATCTTCCAGTCAGTTCCATATCTTTATGGGAGGATTTTGTTAAGGTCTTTCTTAAGAAATTCTATCCTATCCACAAAACAGCCCTCATGAGAAAGAACATAATGCAATTCAAGCAGGAACCTAATGAACCTTTCTGGAAGTATCTTGAGCGTTTCAAAGACCTCCTTGCCCTGTGTCCCCATCACGGCATAGAGAAATGGCGTCTATGCCAGATTATCTATGACGGTTTAGATTACCAAACGAAAACCCTCTTGGAATCCATGTGCCAAGGGGAATTCTTGAAAAAAAATGAACATCAGGGGTGGGATCTCTTTGAAACTCTAGCTGAGAAAACCATTCAGTGGGAGTCTTTCCTGACAAATCCACTTCCACCACTTTCAGAACTGGTTCACATTCCAGAGAATCCTCTATAGCTGCAGAAACCAAGATCACACAACTGCTAAAGAGGATAGAGCTGCTTGAGTCAAAGGGAAATTCTGTGGTCAACCAGGTCAACCCATTGCCTTTGATTAAACCAGGTTGCACCAACTGTCATGACCTGAGCCATGTCTTTGAGGAGTGTCCATTATATCAGCCCCAATCATGTCAGGAGAATATGAATGCAGCATTTACCAGACCCCCATACTCCAACACTTACAAGTCGGGATGGCAGAACCATCCAAATTTTCCGTGGAGTCAGTCTGGTCCTGAGCATCATAGGCCACCACTTCCATATCCAAACAATGCTCAGTTTCATCCATCCAGTTTCGATCAGAATTCACTGTATATTCATCCATCTCAAAGTCCACCACAGTCATATCAGTCTTATCAGAATCCTCCACCATTCTACCAATCACAATTCCAATCTCCATATCCTCAACATCCACCCCAAAATAATTCCGAAATATCTGAGTTGAAACAAATGCTAGAAACCTTTACAAAAAACCAGCAGCAGGAGTTGAATAAAATGAAGGTCCAAATTGGGCAATTGGCTGAGAATCAAAGAAATTTGTTCCCAAATCAGCCATTGCTAAATCCCAAAGTTGAAGATTCAGGACCCAGTCACTGTCATGCCATTCATACCCTGAGATCTGGTAAACAAATTGACAATAAGGTTTCTAGTCCACAATCTCATCCAGTACCAAAGCCAACACCTCATGTCCCAATGCCACCAACTTTTGACAAACCATCCTCTAGTGCAGAGCCATCCAAATCTCAAGCCAAGGGGAAAGAAAAGGTAGATGAGCAACCTTATAAGCCTAGAGTACCATATCCAAATAGGCTTCTAAATAACAAGTCAAATGCTCACATGGAGAAAATAAAAGAAACATTCAATAAGGTCCAAATCAATGTCCCTCTTCTTGATGCCATACAACAAGTGCCATCATATGCCAAATTCTTAAAGGAGATGTGCACCAAGAAGAGAAAGACCCAAGTCCCTAAAAAAGTCTTCCTAGCATCATCCATCACTGAGTTGCTCACTGGTCCAATTCCTGTAAAATACAAAGACCCAGGGAGCCCCACCATTTCATGCATCATAGGATAGACTACAATAAATAGGGCACTTCTTGATTTGGGGGCCAGTATCAATCTCCTGCCTTTCTCTGTGTACCAACAATTAGGGTTAGGTGATCTCCTCCCGACCCAAATGACCATCCAATTGGCTGATCGCTCTGTTACTAAACCCAAGGGGGTAATTCAAGATGTCCTGGTCAAAGTTGGAGAATTCTTTTATCCTGTTGACTTTGTTGTCCTTGAAACAAAACCAGTGTCAAATTCCAATCAAAGGGCACAAATTCCTGTCATTCTGGGTCGACCATTCCTGGCTACTGCAAATGCAATCATTAATTGCCGGAATGGATCAATGAGGTTGACTTTTGGTAACATGACACATGAACACAATGTCTTCCACACACAGCCTCATAAAACAAAAGATCAAACATTTGAGGTTAGCTTCATTAATAACAATTGTGAGGAGGAAAGTCAAGATCCAAAAGATGAGTCACAATCTTGTGATTCTCTTATCCGAGTACCCTTTCAAACGGGGAAAGTTGATTTGGATATTTTCACTTTCAATAAGCCAACTGAGAGTGTATTTGAACCTCCAATTGATATATCCTTTGAAGACTTGTTTGCTGATGAGATCATGTGTTTAGATGAGTCAACTCGGGGTAAGTTAGCTTATTGTCCACTTCCGGATGTTGACTTGAGCTTTGAAGAATTATATGGAGAAGAGTTAAAATTTCTTAAAATTGGAAGTGATGAGATTCTGAGTGAGAGTGGTGATAAGGACTTTGTTTGTGAACGATGTGGTGGAATGAGTATGAATGAAAATAACAACCAATTGAAACTGGAAACACCTAGGGTTAGAATAATTCAGACCGTTTCCCAATGGAGCTCAAGAAAGAGAACACATTGGAACGATGGGAAACGGGCCAGAGGGAAGCGACCAAAAGCCCAGGTGAGAGTTACACTTGTATATTCCTTGTAAATAATTCCTTCCCCTTTCATTTTGTTTCATGCATACATATATCATGATGCATTGAGGACAATGCATGAAATAAGTGTGGGGGAGGGTTTACTAACATAGAGTTTTTAGACTTTCTTTCTTTTACATTTCCTTTCTTTCTTTTACATTTCTTTAGAAATAATAAAAAAATAAAAAAAATAAAAACTTTTTGAAATAAGAGACAAAGTTTTGATCTATTTTTAAGAAAAGTAAGATGTATCTTAGAAATTAAGAAAGCCTTAATTATGACATCTTAAACATAGTTGAAGTAATAGATCTTGTTGGAAATTATAGGCTAAGTAAGTAAAATTGGTGAGATATTCTTATCTTGAATTTTTTGCATTAGATAATATGCACTTCACACTTACACATTTCTTGGGATGGAAACAAAGACCAAAAATGCCATGAAAATAAAAAAAAAAAGAAAAATATATATAAATAAAACATCACCTATTAAGCTGGGAAATTGTGCCTCAAGAAGCATAATTACTCACGCCTAACGGTGATCATAATAAATAATCCCTCTTAGTTATGTGGCCTTTTCTACTCGAGACCTTAAACCCGAGGGATGTTTTCTCATCTGGTGCCCTAAGACCATCTGGTTTGGGAGTCATCGGTTAAAGGCTCGCTACAAGGGTAGACTAGAAAGCCTAGACTAAGGGAAGAAAAAAAATATATATATATATATAAATAAATAAATGGCATTATGGTTGGAGTTGAAATCCCAGGAAATTTTCACTTACACGGTGTGCATACTATCTAGGTTTTATGAGAGATAAAATATTCAATCCAATTTTGAATTCTTACCTTAATTAAAAGCAAGATCTTGCATGGATACTAAGTTTAAGGAAGAATAATTATAGGTGGACTTATGACCTAGGATCACTTATTTTTTTTGCAAAAATAGTTCGTAAACATATCTCTTATTCAAAATGCGTTTTCAAAATACTAACATTTGTCTTCTTTCTTTATGGATTTTGTGGGTGTAATCCGTTGAAAACCCTCAGGAGACAACACTCCTCCTCTAGGGTAACCTAGAGGTTAACGGCTTGTTGCACATGCTCAGTGCAATCGCGTCACCTGCGAAAGTGGTGCAATAAATTGGTAGTTTAGATTTTTCTTTTCTTTTTCTTAGTTTTGCTCGGGACGAGCAAAAGAATAAGTGTGGGGGTGTGATTGGTATCCAATATTGCATATTTTACATCATAATTCCCATGCATATTACAAATAAATATGTGATTTTACTCCTCTTCTCTACATATTTGCAGGTACACACTTAAAGGAGAGATATCCAAATAATCACTTAATTAACCATAATTAAGTGATTAATCAAGATTAAAGATAAAGCCAAATTCAAATCCCAGATCTAGAGAAATCCGCGCAACAAACGAAGATTCCAGATATACCACGTGGCTAACAACCTTGTAACTGATCTTCAACAGAAAGATCTGGCTCAAAGGCCAGGATCTTGCCGCGATCCACGGCAAGGGCGCGGCAATCCTAGGGCCGTTGAGCCCCGGATTTTGTGGCAACCTCCCAGGCTCTCGAAGCTTCATCTGCAGCCTATAAATACTCCACCTTCACCTGCGAGCAAAAACTGATCAGAGAAGAGAGAGAGATTAGTGAATAGATTTTTATTTTGCTAGGTTTTCTTTAGGATTTTTAGCTCTCTATGATCTTCTCCTCCCTAGATTTCATTGCAAGAGAGAGTTGTAAGAGAGAGAGAGAGCTTGTATCATCAAGAAGTGACACTTGAAGCAACAAGGATTGATCCATTCTCCACTTCCTCTACTTGAAGCTTGGTTCTAGTTTATGTGCTTTCTTTACATGCTTTCTTTATTGCTTTGTTTACTTTCTTGCAATTTACTTCAAGCTTTGTTTTAGTTCTTTAATGGCTTGTAGCTAATTTTCCTTCCATGTACTAGTTTACCACTAGCTTAGCTTTCTTCACTAACTCATGGGTGATTGCTTTTGTTCATCTTGCAAGTTGTATGATCTTCTCTTCTCCGATGGTTAAACCACCATCTTGCAAGTGAGAAAGTAATTAGGTCAACACGCGAGACGAATCCTACGCTAATGGAGTGACAACATTAGGCAAGCATTCGCTATCAAGGAGTCTAGTAAGTCTTAGCAAGCTAGCAAGGTAAGCTAGTCATGGATTGCTTTCTTTAAGTTTTCTTTCTTTTTCTTGTGAATACCACATCCACTTCTTGATTTCTTTTCCAACGATTTCCACCATGAACATAGCCATCCTTTCTTTTAGTTTCTTTTACATTTGATTCACTAAGTTTATAAGCAAGAGAAGAATACTTGTTTGTTCACTTCACTACCACACGTTAAAGCTTCCATCGCGAGCTCTCCCTGAGAATCGACTCGGTATAGCCCTATGCTATAGCGGAGATAAGAAAGGGTACATCAAATACATTTGCTTCATAATAAACACACCTTTCTCGTCTAATCACTAAACTCCAAATTTTGAACGTGACATTGACATTTGGCAAGTTATCCCTTTCTTGAAATTGAACTTGAGAATGAATATGATCATGAACCTCAACTTAGTGATTCAATTCAACTTCCTGATTCAATTATGACTCCGGTGTCATCACCTGATTTCAATCTTTTTCCCGAGTCAACATTAGATCCTGTGCCAATTCATAATGAAATTGAATCGCCATCTTTGATGATCATCATATTGAACTTGACCAATTTCATACTTTTGAAAGTCTCATTGACAAATTGGTAAGTTTTCATTTTTATGAAATTGAACTCAATGAGAAATGTGACCTAGATTCTCAATTTTGTGATCCAGTTCAAATTCCCAAATCAATATTGACTCCTATTTTATTACCCGACTTGAGTAATATTTTAGAGTCAGTTTTGATTCTCACACATGTCATTCTTGAACTTGAATCACCAATATTAAGTCACATTCTATTGTGGGAAAATAAATGTGGACTTGAGTTTCAACTTCTTGATTTGGACCCACTTCCTGAACCAATCTCGACTCCGGAACCTTTATTTTACTTAAGGCCTTTTTCTGAGTTGGTATTAGTTCCCATACTTCCAAAGTCCAAGTCAATCATTCCATCTTTTCAAACTCCATTTTGGGACAAGGCGGTTGACAAAATTAACTCTGAAATTAATTATGAAATTTGGACATTATATGGGGTTAAATTTTTAATAAAAATAATTCATGTATACATCATTTTAGTTGGTTATATTAGAGAGATTTTTGGTGGGTTCCTCAGAACTCCATGCAAAGTCGATTGGGCCGCATTTCGTGGACCAATCAGACTACCACCTTAAGGTAGTATTTTCCTTCCCTGTCTTCTTTTTCATGCATCTATGCATTAATTTATACATTGAGGACAATGCATGAGATAGGTGTGGGGGAGGGTTCTAACATAACTTAGATTTTTCTTTTTATTAAAAAAACACACAACAAAAAAAATTTTATTTTTTATTTTTTTAACATTTTCTTTTCTTTTTAAAAACTTTTTGAAAATAGAAACAATATTTTGACATATTTTTTTGTAAGAATTTAAGTTAATTTTAAGGAATAGGAAAATCAAAATTAGGATTTCTTAAACATGATCAAAATAAGATTATTTGTTTGATTTTGGGGTTAGGAAGATAATTTGTCAAAGTAATTTAGTCTTGATCTTTACCTTAATGAAATATGCACACTTCGTACACTTACACACTTAGGGTTCAAAAACAAAGATTCTTATGCCTTATAAAAAAAAATCTATGAAAGATGAACAAATCTAATTATTGATTAGCTAGGTGCTTTGGCCTAAGAAAGCCTTAGTATTTATGCGAAAGATGATTAGATAAGTTTGAGAAAATATGTATATAAAAAAAAATCCTCTGATTAAGGTGGGTATTTGTGCCTAATAAAGCATAAGTATTCACGCCTAAAAGTAGTTCATATAATAAAATCCTTAGTTTTTTGGCCTTATTTGCTCGAGTCCTTAAGTCCTTGGGGTGTTTTCTCACCCGGTGCCCTAAGACCGTTTGGTTTGGGAGTCATCGATTAAAGGATCGTTACATGGGCAGATTAGAAAGCCTAATAGAACTAAGGAATTATACCACCAAAAAATATATATATATAAATAAATAAGGCATAAGACTTAGAGTTAAAAGAACCCTTAGTCAAAATTTTCACGGTCACAAGGTGCATATGACTTAGGGTAAAGTAATAAACTAGATGAGAAGTACAATTTGACTCCATACTTTGATTGATAACAAACTTTTGAATAGAGACTAAGTTTAGGATTGAAAAATTCAGTTTTCCTATAACTTATAGATTACTTAAAACTTACAATAATATTTCAAATATTTTTCTTTCAAAATATGTTTTCAAAATACTAACATTTTTCTCTTTCTTTACGGATTTTGTGGGTGTAATCCACTGAAAACCCTCACGAGACAAAACTCGTCCTCTACGGGTAACCTAGAGGTTTAACGGCTTGTTGCACAAGCTCAGTGCAATCGCGTGACCTACGAAAGTGGTATAATAATCTTTGATTTAGTTTTATTGTTTTGCTCGAGGACGAGCAAAAGATAGGTGTGGGGGTGTGATCGTACACATATTTTGCATTCTTTTCATTACACTCCTATATTTATCGTATAATAAATCTGCTAATTTTTTGTCTTAAATGTCTATTTTGTAGAAGATAATAATGAAGAGAAAGAAGATTAAACTAAATAAATACATGTTAAAATCAGATTTAACTGGATCTATTTGGTTAGCTGAGGATGATCCCAGATCTAGTTAGAACAAATCAAAGATTGGGGCAAATGTTCAGCTGAAGATCAGAGCAAATCAGAAAGATAATACCAAATGGAAACCAATAAAATTCGGATTTTCTATAAATTCATTTTGGTTAGCTAAAGATCAACCGAGTATAATATCAAATACAGAGGGATAAATAGATAGAGAGATCAACGGATGAGATGAAGCAAGTTTGACTCGAATTCTGTCTGAATATATTTTAGTATTTAAATCATAACTTTTGCTACCAAATCTCAAATCTAATGATTCAAGATGATCCAGAAAGAAGATTTAAAGGGCTATAACTCTTAAGTTGATCACTATTTCTAATTCTATCATTTGATAAGTGATATTCATTAATCAATACGTCAACAAGCTGCAGATTAGAACTGAATATCCACATCAAATCAAGTTTGGAGATAAGGAAAATATTCAAATTCAAAAATATTCAGCTTTTTCTATTTTCATACTCCTCTAACCTCTGCATTTCTCCTATAAATACCTGCAATCGCAAAGGCAAAAAGAAGGACCATGCAGAGATAGGTTTTAGGCCAGTTTTTCATTCTTTTTAGTGTAGGTTTTTATTTTCTTTTTATGTAATTTTTATTTCTTTGTAATATTAGATTAGATTGAGATTCATGTAAGTAAGAGAGAGAGGCTTATGTTGAGAGTGACACCGATGTACCCTCCTCCTTTCTTCCATCGTTTCTGCAAGCAATAAAAGGTAATTTTTTTTATGTTCGTCTTTACTTTTGTTTTCTTCTTCTTCTTTCTACTTTTCCTCTTTCGGTTTTGATGAGTATCCAAGTGAATATAGAAGCATCAGTATAACCATGTTTGTGTGAGTGCCACCGATATTTCTTGATGATGTTCTCCTCCTCAAGATTTCGTATCATTTCATTCTTGTTCGTCTTGATGATGTAATGCGAATGGGGACTGAGCTCGATCTTATGAATTATGCGTTGATCGCCTCCTAAGTATGGTATAACATGCAAGGGTTCCAGGTAAGTCATCAACCAAAGGAGGTAAGTTATTTTTTTAGTTTTCTTTCTTTTAATTCTTTAGTTTAGAACACCACAATCCACCACTTCTTTTATCACTCTTTTTAAATTTCATTTGTACATATCACTTCTATTTTCTCCACCTTCTCTATCTACCACTTTCTTCCTAACTTAACTATAACTCTTTTTTTCATTTTCTTTTTAAGAACTAAAAGAAGATCTTTAACCATTCTTTATAACTTAAAAGAGTACTTGCTAAAAAAGCTTCCATCGCTAGTCCCTCCTTGTGGATCACGACCCGCATAGCCACTTGCTATTGCGCTAGAATTGAGTAACTTGCACTCTTTATTCTATTTTCTGAAATTCTGTATTCTTGTGTGCAGGTAAAAACTTCAATCAAAAGTCTATAGCCTTCAAGTCTACCTCCACCAACTACGATGATGAAAAAGATGAAGAAGATGATGAAGAGCTATCTCTTCTTGTGAGAAATGTAAAAAGAATGTACCACAAGAATAAGCTCAATCATAGAAGGCGATGGGAAGGGAAGGAGGAGAAAAAGATCATATGCTACAACTGTCGGAAACCCGAACACATCATGGCCGATTATCCAGATTTCAAGAAAAAAGATATCTTCCTCCTTGAAGCAAAAGAAGCCGTTTGAAAAGAAGGTGTACAAAGCCACTTGGGATTCAGAAAGTGAATCCGAAGATGAAGTTGACACAGCCAATGTGTGTTTCATGGCAAACACACCTAAGGTAACTACCGAACCACATGATGATGATAGTGAAATAAGTAAAGAATTGTTATTACAAGCTTTCATTGAACTTTCAGAAAGTTTTGATTCTAAAAAGGAAGATTGTTTAAAGTTGAAAAAGGAAAATGAAATGCTTAAAAATCAAATTGCTATTTCTTCAAAAGAAAAGGATGAATTATCTTCCACTATTATTTCAACACAAAGAGATTTTGATGCCTATAAAGTTGCATGCAAAGCTAAATATCCTAAAATTGAGGAAAATGAGTTTTCTATGTTAAAAACTAGAGTAAATGATTTGGGAAATATTTTAAAAGAATGTGCATTTAATAATACTAAATTAGAAGAAATGTTTTCAAAGAAACACATGCACACTTCACATGATAAACCATCTCATGCTAAAACTCCACATGTTCATCATGCCAACACATCAGATGTCAATCATGCTAAAACATCCCATGCTCACAAATCACATGTTCATAAACCACATGCTCATTATGCTTTTAAATATGAAAGAATTTATAAATGTACTTATTGTGGCCGGAATGATCATTTAGCCAAATTTTGTTATGATCATATAAATAGTATGAATAATCATGTTTGGGTTCAAAACACTAACTTATTAGGACCCAAGAAAATATGGGTACCAAAATCCACTCCTAGTCTATTTGATGTAGGTGTGGGCTTTCACATGACGTGAAAGTTGTTGGTGCTTTGAGGTGAATGTGTTCCGAGCTAAACGGTGACACTTTTAGATGCATCATGTTCAAGGGGAGTTTGGTGGAAAGACCACCATAGTTTGAAGATATAGAGATGTGCTCTCTTGGTTTTGGTAACGATCTCTAACTCCTCATTTAGTTTACATGCTTTCATATTAGTAATTTTTAGCATGTCATGTTTTAATGATTATTATATTAAATGTCATGATAATTAGACTTGTGACATACACGTATAGTGATTGAGATACACCCATGTTCATATGGATCCATATTTTGTGTTCTCACTTTACTTTAACTATTGTGTATATCCTTGCTCTAAGACTTGTACATTTAGCCTAATGATCATATTGATTTATAGTTTATTTTATGATTCATGTTTTGATTACATGTTTAAATGTAACCTTCATTAAAACTTGTATAAATACTTGTACAACTAATGAGCCACAATTGATTCTTATATATTTGTGCTTAAATGCTCATTTGTACCCATTAGATGTACTAGTATAGCCTAATTTTGATGATTCTTTCATTTATACTTGTATTTTCTATTTTTGCACATGGTTTCATGATAATGTATTAGCTTCATGTATATGTTACTTTTGTCTAAACTAATAGATATACATGTACATCCTTAAGCCACTTGCCTTCATGCAATATACTGTTGTGGACTCGTTTATGCTTGGATAAGTATGTATACTCTAGTTTATACAAAAACATACATATGTCTTGAGGTTTGTTTTGTTTTGATGAAAATTAAACTTTTATATTTTTCATGTTTGTAAAGGAATTTGATTTGAGCTTAAATGCCTTATTTTCATGATTTTGTTGATTACATGATTCTTACACTCTATATTTAGTGCTTACTCATGACTTTATTTTCATGAGCATATATGTGCTTTATAGACTTTGAGTGTCAATTATTATATGATTTTCATGTTTTCATGGGATGTATGATTTGGTTTCATATTTTGAAGGATTTCTTACTAGTTTTTAAAAAATTTCTTTAAAACTAGTTTCTATTCTTCAAATGGTAGAGTTTTCAAACTATGCCTATTTACTTTCAAATCATAATTTTTGAAAACCCCTACCTTCTAAGGGATGTTGGATGGGCGACCATGCCTTGTATACCCTTCTTGAATTTCTTTTAAACTTGTGCATGATAAGGGTGGTAGGTTTGCGTTATACACTTGATCCTCATTATATTTCTATTGGTATCAAAATTGATATTTCATATATCTGTATACTCATATGTATTTTCTATATATGCCTCATATTTCAATTGGTATATCCATACATACATATATATGATTTGATTGTGTTTGTTTCACATGTCTTTACAATTTTTTTTTGAAAAAGCACAAATTATGTTTGCTAAGCTTGATTTAGTTCATCATATAAATTATTTTTAATTAGTATCTATTATAAGTTTATGCATTGTTTTTTTAGTATTTCATAAAGGGGGAGAAAATTCTTGTTTTTAAATTGGTTTTATGTAAAATTGGTATTGGTTGTATTTTCAATTTGTATCAGTTTTTATTTCAAATTCGTATCTTACTCCTACCATTTATGATGTAAAATACTTTGATTTGTTATATGCTAACATTTCTAATATTAGTTTCAATGATCTTAAATTGGTATTATTCTCTATTTGGTATCCTTATTGCAAAATGATTTTAGTGTTTCTCTAAAAATTTGGTTTTTACCTTTAATTTGTATCAATATTTTTCAATTGGTATCAATATATTGATATCAATAAGTTGGTATTAAAAAAAAACTTAAGTTTTGGTCTTTAAGATTTGATGATATGACAATTGATTGTTTTTTTCCTTAGCCCCTTTGTTGATGAATTGACAAAAAGGGGAAGAGATATTTGAGTTTATGTATGCATATATGCATGTTTATATCTTTTTTATGCATATATTGTTTATTAGTTATTTTCTAACCCTTTATGATGTATGACAAAAAGGGGGAGAAGTATTGGTGGTTTCATATTTTGATTTCATGTTTTGTACATGTTCATGTTTTGTACATGTTTATCTCATGTAGGTAGGTTTCATGTTTTGTACATGTTCATATATGTATATGTTTTCATGTTTTATACTTGATAAAATAGAGTATCATTTGAGGGGGAGATTTTACCTCCCTCTTATATTTTATTTTACAGCTTATATGTTTTGTCATCATCAAAAGAGGGGAAATTGTTGCCCCAAAGGTTACAATCCCCGGGTTATGTGTTTTGATGATAACAAATCATATAAAATCTATTTGGTACTAATAGAAGTTAAAAAATAAATTTCAGGTTGATACATGTATTGATGGCTCAAGAGTTCTCAAGCATGGGATATTAGGGTCTAGCTCAAACGTTGCTCAACATCAACTATCAGAGACTCCTGCTTGTAGACTCATATAGTTTATTTTGTTAAAGAATAGTATATACGTTTGAAGCTAAAATACACACACACAAATTCAATATGTTTGATTTTTGGTTTAACCGGTTTTAGATTTCAAGTACATATATCGGGTTTTAGATTTGAACCAGTTTTAGTTCTGCTGATATGCTTGACACCCTTTTATAGTTGTTATCATAACTTTTTATTCTTATATTCAAATAATATGATTTAACTTGAATTTCAAAGCTAACTTTCAGATCTAAATTTCTTATTCAATAATCATTTTCAGATTCAAATTTTAAAGATGTCAAATATTTGGTTGAACTCTATTCTTGTTCTAAAAACAGCTTAAAGTTCTGATTTGACACCTGTCAGTGTTTTATTGATAACTTTCTAATACAAAATGATATTAAGTTTATTTCAGTTGCATTAAAAAGAAGCCTTAAAGATTTACAAATTATTCCTATATACCTAATTCTGAATTCGAACGTTTGCAGCCTGAAAAATATGCTCAAAGTTGACCAATCTGCCAGTTTGGCAGTAATGGCTAATTTTCTGGAGGCTGATTTTTAACATGTTTTTAAAACGTGTTTAAGTTTAAAAAAAATGTGGTTAGCTGTATTAGAGGGTCAATTTCTTCTTCTTTTATTCAGGTAAAAGTTTTCTATTTTTACTCTTCCTAAATCCTCTATAAAGGGGTCATTAGGGTAGAGGTTTTCACAACAACAAATTCAAAGATCAAAAGTTTTGAGTTTTCTTGAGAAAGAGCTTTGTTTAAGTTTTGGGCTATTATTTTCAAAAGTTTTCTGAAAGTTTTTGATTCTTAAAATCTCTCTTCTATTTTTATATCACTTACAAAACATTGAGCTTCAATCTTATATATTATTCTCTAGGTTTTTGTAAAGAAAGTTTTCAAGAGAGAGTTTATGGTCTTTTGATCATCCAGTGATTATTGTATTTGTGGCTCTACTACCTCTGGACTAGAGGAGTGTGATTGAGGAGTTGGGTACTCCCTAGTGGTTGTAATCCTTTGTGAAAATTCTAATGGATCGGAAATCCTTCTGGGTGAAGGCGGGGACGTAGAGCTGGGTGCTCGAACCTCGAAACAAATCTCTGTGTTTGCGATTGGTTTACTTGTGTTGTTTATTTTCTATTCATTCATTCTTATATTGTCGATCTATACTCTCATAACAAGATTACATTGCGCACCTCAAACTCTTATTTAGAGGAATCACGAGGAAGGAGTTCAGAGTCCTTCACGGGGTATTCGGCTTCTAATCTTGCTTTGAGTGATCGTTGCATCATCTCATTTTAAATTTGTGCATTGATTAGATTTATCACCTATTCACCCCCCTCTAGGTGATTTCAAATATTGTGGAATTGGTGAATTGAGCTTCTTTTGTTGGGACTCAAGCATGGCTCGTACAACTTCTATACTCTTTTCTAACTCAGATTTTTTTTCAATGGGTGGTCAAGGAAAAGGAGTATAGGAAGCAAAATTGGAGAATGAAGATAATGAAAATTGTGAAAATTGTGGATAAGGTGGCGGAAAATTTGACTCGGGGGAGGTGAATCCCCATTGACTCTGTGACGAGTTGAAATTATTTTTGAAATTATAGTCATAAGATTGGGGGTATGGATTGTATTGATTCGGATAAATCCAACCCGGTATATTTGGTTGGTTCATATTTAAAAAATCGGGTTGGAATTATCCGAATCAAATGGGGTTGGTGCGAAAGATGGATTCATGTTAGGATTGAAAACATTGTTGTTGTTGAATTCCATTTCTCAAACAATCACAAACAAAAAAGAAAAAGCAAACAAACAAATAAAAAGAAAGAAAAAGTCAAAACCAAGCCTATACTAAGTTGACCTAGACCTAGACGACTCCTAACTAGTCTATTACCCAGGGGAGGTGATTGTATGAATCCGACCACAAGCTAATCGACTAGGTGAGGGAAAAATACGGTGGGAGGTATCTGTGCGTAAGCAACGGGCCTTAATTACGCCAAACCATGGTATTTTCGAGGCGTAACCACTTAATCCCCAACCTTAGACACTGATTTCACAAGAGTAAGATTCAAAACAAGTTCCACCCTGGTCAATCTCTTAATGAGTCCGAGATGTTCCTAGGGACCAACGTCTATCAATTTTTATTAGGGCTTGGGTTGTGTGAGTGGGGAGGTGATTTTTAGGCTAAGGAAGGGTAATAATATCCCCACCTTACCTTGTATGGGTTTTGTCCTTAAGTCCAATTCGTGCAAGTGTGCAATATAGACAAGAGTATAACACAAAGCGAGTAAATCAACCACGTGTTTGTTCTTTGCTATATGCAATGCCATATGTACACCTCAGTTCAAATTACAAAAACAGAACAAAATACAGTATATTGGAATTGAATTGACACGTGCCTAAATGCAAATGTCGAAACCGTTTTAAAAGCGTCCAAATATCGTATTTTAGTTTTTTAATTATTGCAGTGTGTAGGCAATCAAAGCAGGAAAGTAATAGTACAGATCCACTAGCTATTACAATGAACACAGCCCAACACAACAAGATACACTGTTATCATAAAAATGTTGCGTTTCCGCGGCAAAAGTCATGTTTGCATGGCTTTTCTTTAGAAGCTGGGTCCCTGCTTTTTAGAGCAGGGAGATGCAAAGCTAGTATTTATTCTGCAATGTTAAGCTCCTGTACATATTGTCTTGCACACCAAAACAGAGAAGAAAATGTTAACAAAAACGTGAAATCAAAACCATTCCCATCCCCGGCAACGGCGCCAAAAATTTGATCGAAGCAGAACGAGCACAAAGAAATGTGTGTTTTATGAAATCAATAAAAAGCTTGTATGTGCTAATGTTCCCTCGATACTTCCGTTATAGCATTGGCTCAACGGGTCGAATCCACAGGGACGGGGGCGATAGTGTTGGCCCAGAGGCCTTCCACTCTAGTTTTGATGATGATTACCTCATGTAGTTATAGTTTACTAATAATCTTGTGATGTTTAGTTTCAGATAATTAACCAAGATATTAGTAGGTGATTAGCTTCAACAAAGGTGTTTTGAAGCTTTCACATGGTGATTCAAGAGCCCGAGCGTCAAAGTTTATATCTAGCACTCATTGGAGTCAAGCTCAGTGGATCACGGTTTGGATCGAGTCAACTTGGAGACGAAGCTCTATAAGAAGACCTCGGTACATAGTTTAGTTTATGTTTTAGATCCATTTGTAAAGATTAGATAGTGTGGTATGCTCAAGTTCATAACACACACACTTGTTTAAGTTTCATGTGTTGTTTTTCAGTTTGTTGGTTTAACCGATCTTAGTTTTCGTGAATAGATTGAATCAATACAAGTTTACATGGTTTAATGTATATTAGATTTATTCTATATACATGTATGCTTCAACTATTTAAACAAACTTAGTTTGATAGTCTATTTCATGAGTTTGGAGTTTTGGTATTTTAACAAAACTTATTTTTGGATTTTAAGTCAAAAACATAGATATAATACCTTTCATGTATATTGGATTCTATCCATATACTATATGCTTCAAAGTTGTTTAAATATCATATTTTTGTATTTACATGTGTTTTGGAAAAATCGGATTTCCATTTCAAAAATCCTAGTTTTGGAAAATAAGGATTTTGGTTTTCGACAAAATTTCTAAGTCACAAAAATGGTTCAAATAGTTCGAAATATGTGTTGAATTTTTATCACATATATTTGTATTTCAAAGATATAACATGAACTTATTTTTGTGGATTTTTAGAGATTTTATGGGATTTATCTGGTAATTAAAAACCCAGTTTTCAAATCCTATAATTCAGTCTGCCAGGCTCTGGCGGTCGACCGACCGGTCGACCGGACCAGGAGCCGGTCGACCGGAACGGTCGACCGGATGTGCACAAGACGCGCACAAGGCCATATCAGTTGGCCGGTCGACCGAGCGGTCGACCGACTGAAGGCAACCAACTCTCGGGTTGTCCCAGTCGACCGGCGGAGAGCCGTTGCTCTCTGATTCTAGGCACGGTCGACCGGGCGGTCGACCGGCAGGCTCAACGGTCACTTTTTTGACTGTTGGCCAGTCGACCGGCTGGTCGACCGGAAGGTCAAAACAGACCTTTCTGCCAGCCAACGGGCAGATTCTGTTTTGGGCCTTTATATACCCCATCTCTTGGCTGTTTTGGCTAAGATTTTTAGGGAGAAAAATTTCATACTCTTTTAGTGTTTTTTAGCAAAAAGTTTTGGGTTCAAAATTCTCATTCTCTATTTGCTATTAAAGTGTTTTTAATTCAAAGAAAATAGTCTTTTAGGAATTTATTTTTGGTCTAAAAATTCTATACCTATTTGGAGTTTTTCCCAAGTGATTTTCTTTGTTTAAAACACTTTGTTTTCTCACACTTGAGCTTATCATTCTATCCTATCTATAGGATCTTTGTTTTTGTGGGAAAAGAATTGGTTTGTAGTCTTTTGATCACTAAGTTGTAAACCCTCCTACTTTGTGTTATCCCTCTTGTGTAGAGGTTGATTTTGGAGTGGTGGCTTTGTGCCCTATCCCTCTAGTGAGAGGTTGATTGATTATTCGGCTTTGTGCCCATCCCTCAAGTGTGAGGTGATTGATTTGTGGTGGCTTTGTGCCTTGCCTCTAAGTGTAGAGGTTGTGTTTGTAATTGAGAGAGGAGTTGTGTACTCCCGGTTGTATTGACCCACATCCTCAGTGGAGGTTCCCTGTGTGGGATTCCTGTGTGGACAAGTTAGTGGAAATCCTTCTGTGTGAAGGCGGGGACGTAGAGCTGGGTGCTCGAACCTCGAAACAAATCTCAGTGTTTGCGTTTGATCCATTGACTCTTACTCTCTCTCTCTCTCTCTTACATTGTGCCTTGCATCATTTCATATTGCTCATTCATATATTATATGCTTGGATTGTTTGTGTGTGCCTCACTTGTGTTTAACCACGAGAGCTTCATATAGCACCTCAACTCTTATTCAGAGGAATCAAGAGGAGTTAGTCCAGAGCCCTTCACCGGGAATTCGGCTACACTCGTTAGTTACATTAAGTGTGTTGCTATTTAGTTTTTAATTTCCGCATTTTGTTCAATAGATTAGCCGTACACCTATTCACCCCCCCTCTAGGTGTACTTACAATTGGTATCAGAGCCTACGCTCCTGATATTTGGTTTAACCACCTAGGAGTGTGATCTTAGTTTTGCTAATCTATCATTTGCATTTGCACACGTATATTGTTTACACACACTCATGGATTGCTTGACACCTCCCATATTTGATGTCTCCAACATTGACATGTGAAAATTTAGGATGTCCATGTACCTAAAAACCCTAGGCTTGCATGTTTTCATTGTCGCTACCAAGAAATCCTATCTTGGTAATAGCAAGCATATAGAGGCCAATGCACAAGCCCTTGAGGCACTTAGAAGCATGCTTAACAAAGAATATTTATGCTTAGTTTCTAACTGTGATTCCGCCTTTGCAGTGTGGAACACGTTGACCTCCTCCAAGCTTCAATTGCCAATCCAAATGGAGGATGAATCTAGTAGAGAATCCGAGTAACAATGCTACATGGTCTAAGGGAATGACTCCCTTGAGGTATATTCGGAATCTCAATTAGATGGTGATGATGCTAGTTCTTCTTGTGATGAGTATGTTGATCCAAATTCTTTGAATGAAGAACTATCTATTGTATGTGAAAATTGTTAGAAAAATATAATCTTTTGAAAAAGAAGAGTTTTAAACTAAAAGAAGAAAATAAGGATTTATGTGCAAAACTAGATTTAGTTTTGCAAGAAAAGGAAGAGATTTCAAGTGAACGTGACTCACTTAAATCCCAACTAGTTCTTGCCCTAAAAGAAAATGAATTTTTCAAAAATAAAAATGATTGTGAAATAATTTTGAAGAAAAATGAATCTTTATCTTCAAAACTTGATTTTGTATTAAAAGAAAATGTTTCTTTAAAAAATAAAATTGATTTGATTTCACAAGAATTGGAAGATTGTTTAAAGAAAAATGTTTCTTTGCAAAATGATTTAGATTCACTTGTTTGCCATGCTAGTGTAGCCTCACCTAGCTTACCCATTGCATGCACCTCTTCTAAAATTGAAAATGATATATCTATGCTTAAGAAGAGTGTTAATTGTTTGGGCTCCACTTTGAGCCATTGTGCCATGAGCCATACACGTTTGGACTCCATGTTTCGCAAGAAACAAGTTTCATCTATGCATGCACACCATACAGGGCATACATATCCTCCTCACGTTCACACCCATCACACAATGTATGCTCATGTGTATACATGTACACATTGTGGACGTAAGGGCCACCTTGCTAATTTTTGTTATGATAAGATACATGATGTAAATTTTGCAACTAAATTTGTTTGGGTTAGGAAAGGAGCTAACCCCCATAGACCCAAAAGAGTATGGGTACCAAAGACCACCCCTATATTTGATGTAGGTGTGGGCTCTCGCATGACGTGAGAGAAATGATACCTTGAGGTGGATGCGTTCCGAGCTTAAAGAGGACAATTTGGATGCATCACTTTCAAGGGAAGTTTGGTGGGAGGACCACCTTATTTTGGAGATATGGAGATGTGCCTTTTCTATTTTGGTAACAATCTCTAACTCCCATAATGTTTGCATGCTTTTAAATCATTCATTTATAGCATGTCTTATTTTAATGATCATTATGCCATGCTTAGTAGTCCTATGATATACATGATTAGTATTTGAGACACCCATGTTTATATGGACCCATATTTAGTGTTCTCACTTTAGTTTAACTAATGTGTATGTCCTAGATCTATGCATGTGCATGTACATAATGATCATATGAGTTTTTGTTTTGATTTCTATGCTTCATGTTTTGACTACACGTTTAGATGTTTGTTTTCATTAAAACTTGGATATATACTTATACAACTAGTGAGCCACAAATAGATTATTATATGTTTGTACTTAAACGCTCATTTGTGTTCATTCGATGTACTAGTATAGTCTAATTTTAATGATTCATACATTTTGACTTGTATTCCCATTTTTTTACATGTTTTCCATCTTTATGATTAACTTCATGTATATGTCTATTTTGTCTAAACTATTAGCTATACATATACATCCTTGAGCCACTTGCCTTCATGCATATACTATTGTGGACTCGTTATGTTTGGATATGTATGTATACTTTAGTTTGTACATGACATAAATATACCTTGAAGGATTCTAATTTTGATGATTTTTCATGTTTTTAAGGAATTTCTTATTGAGCTTGATTGCTTATTTCCATGAATGTGTCTTTCACAAAACTTGTACACTCACATTATTCGATGTTTCTCATATTTTGTTTTCATGAGTCCTGTATGAGCTTTATATCTTTTGAGTGACATTGGTTTAGTGATTTTCATATTTTATGGAATATATTCTTGTTTTATTATTTACTTGAAAGATTTCGTACTAGTTTTTCAAAATTTTCATATAGCTAGTTCGTATTCTTCATATGATAGAGTTTTTCAAACATACTATATTTTCAAACTTATTTTTGAAAATCCCTACCGATTAAAGGGCGGTTGGTTGGGCGACCATGTCTTGTATGCTCATTATTGAAAATCCATTTAAAACATGTGCATGAAATGGGTGGTAGGAAATATGAGTTATACACTTAATCTAATTATAGTTTTAATTGGTATCATTGGATCTTTTCAATTGGTATCAATATTGACATTCTTTTTGTATACTCATATATGTTTTTATATATGTATGCTTACACTTCAATAGTATCAATTTCGATTGGTATCTAATTTTTCATACATATATATACATATTTTATTTGTGCTTATTATATATCTATATCCTTGAGCACAAATTTTGGTTATGCTAAGCTTGATTTCTTAAATGACTATTATATTTCAATTGATTATATTTCAATTGGTATTTTATACAAGCTTATGCATCATTTTGTTTGGTATTTCATAAAGGGGGAGAAAATTCATATTTTATCCTTCAATTGGTTTTGTAATTCTACTCCCACGCTTTATGTTGAAAATTAATTGAAAAAATTGATTATTGATTTTAATTTGGTATCATATGAAAAATATCTTCAATTAGCGTATGTTTTTCAAATTGGTATCAAAAAGTGTAAAATATTTTCTATTGGTACTAATTTTTACAATTGGTATCAAGATTATCTATATGTCTACATTTTCAATTGATATCAAAATTTGATTGGTTTCTTCAAAAATGTTTTATGCACCTTCAATTGGTATTTTCAATTGGTTTCTTAAAGATTGGACTTCAATGCCTTATTTACTTTTCAATTAGTATTTCTCAAAATTTTTGTTGGTTTACCTATTTGTTCACTTACAATTGGCACATGATGGACTACATTGATATATTTTTTAATTGGTATCATATTTGTTTTGATTTCACCCCTCGAAGTATTTTTGTTACGGACAAAAAGGGGAAGAACATGTTTTATTGTTTTCTTTCACCCCTTTGTTGATGATTGACAAAAAGGGAGAGAAGTATTTGAGTTTATATGCATGTTTTGAATTTATATGCATGTTTTTATATTGATATCAAGAACATGGTTTGATGTTTTGTTTTGAAAGAACATGTTTATGAAAGAAGAAATAATTTATTTGGTATCAAGAGAGCATGTTTTTTATTTGGTATCAAGAGCATGTTCATGTTTATTGTTTTATGCATGTTGATGCATATCATGTTTATTATGCATGTTGATGCATATCATGTTTAGCATTCATTGCATATTTTTTTTTTGTTTATTGTTATGCATGAGTTAAGGGGGAGCTTCTTTGAAGCTTAACTTTAATCCATGCATATATAACTCCATGAGTTTTGTCATCATCCAAAGGGGGAGATTGTTGGCCCAGAGGCCTTCCACTCTAGTTTTGATGATGATTAACTCATGTAGTTATAGTTTACTAATAATCTTGTGATGTTTAGTTTCAGATACTTAACCAAGATATAGGTGATTAGCTTCAACAAAGGTGTTTTGGAGCTTTCACATGGTGATTCAAGAGCCCGAGCGTCAAAGTTCATATCTAGCACTCATTGGAATCAAGCTCGGTGGATCACGGTTTGGATCGAGTCGACTTGGAGACGGCGCTCTACAAGAAGACCTCGGTACATAGTTTAGTTTATGTTTTAATCCATTTGTAAAGATTAGATAGTGTGGTATGCTCAAGTTCATAACACACACACTTGTTTAAGTTTCATGTGTTGTTTTTCGGTTTGTTGGTTTAACCGATCTTAGTTTTCATGAATAGATTGAATCAATACAAGTTTACATGGTTTAATGTATATTAGATTTATTCTATATACATATATGCTTCAACTATTTAAACAAACTTAGTTTGATAGTCTATTTCATGAGCTTGGAGTTTTGGTATTTTAACAAAACTTATTTTTAGATTTTAAGTCAAAAACATAGATATAATACCTTTCATGTATATTGGATTCTATCCATATACTATATGCTTCAAAGTTATTTAAATATCATGTTTTTGTATTTACATGTGTTTTAGAAAAATCGGATTTCCATTTCAAAAATCCTAGTTTTGAAAAATACGGATTTTGGGTTTTGGCAAAATTTCTAAGTCACAAAAATGGTTCAAATAGTTTGAAATATGTGTTGAATTTTTGTCACACATATTTGTATTTCAAAGATATAACATGAACTTATTTTTGTGAATTTTTAGAGATTTTATGGGATTTATTTGGTAATTAAAAACCCAGTTTTCAAATCCTATAATTCAGTCTGCCAGGCTCTGGCGGTCGACCGACCGGTCGATCGGATCAGGAGCCGGTCGACCGGAACGGTCGACCGGATGTGCACAAGACGTGCACAAGGCCATATCAGTTGGCCGGTCGACCGAGCAGTCGACCGACTGAAGGCAACCCACTCTCGGGTTGTCCCGGTCGACCGGGCGGTCGACCGGCCAGAGAGCCGTTGCTCTCTAGTTCTGGGCACGGTCGACCGGGCAGTCGATCGGCAGGCTCAACGGTCACTTTTTGACCGTTGGCCGGTGATCGGCAGGCTCAACGGTCACTTTTTTGACCGTTGGCCGGTCGACCGGCCGGTCGACCGGAAGGTCAAAACAGACCTTTCTGCTAGCCAACGGGCAGATTCTGTTTTGGGCCTTTATATACCCCATCTCTTGGCTGTTTTGGCTAAGATTTTTAAAGAGAAAATTTTCATATTCTTTTAGTGTTTTTCAGCAAAAAGTTTTGGGTTCAAAATTCTCATTCTCTATTTTCTATTAAAGTGTTTTTTAATTCAAAGAAAATAGTCTTTTGGGAATTTGTTTTTGGTCTAAAAATTCTATACCTATTTGGAGTTTTTCCCAAGTGATTTTCTTTGTTCAAAACACTTTGTTTTCTCACACTTGAGCTTATCATTCTATCCTATCTATAGGATCTTTGTTTTTGTGAGAAAAGAATTGATTTGTGGTCTTTTGATCACTAAGTTGTAAACCCTCCTACTTTGTGTTATCCCTCTTGTATAGAGGTTGATTTTTGGAGTGGTGGCTTTGTGCCCTATCCCTCTAGTGAGAGGTTGATTGGTTGTTTGGCTTTGTACCCATCCCTCAAGTGTGAGGTGATTGATTTGTGGTGGCTTTGTGCCTTGCCTCTCAATGTAGAGGTTGTGTTTGTAATTAAGAGAGGAGTTATGTACTCTCGGTTGTATTGCCCCAAATCCTCAGTGGAGGTTCCCTGTGTGGGAGTCCTGTGTGGACAAGTTAGTGGAAATCCTTCTATGTGAAGGCGGGGACGTAGAGCTGGGTGCTCGAACCTCGAAACAAATCTTGGTGTTTGCGTTTGATCTATTGACTCTTACTCTCTCTATTACATTGTGCCTTGCATCATTTCATATTGCTCATTCATTTATTATATGCTTGGCTTGTTTGTATATGCCTCACTTGTGTTTAACCACGAGAGCTTCATATAGCACCTCAACTCTTATTCAGAGGAATCAAAAGGAGTTAGTCCAGAGCCCTTCAACGGGAATTCGGCTACACTCGTTGGTTACATTAAGTGTGTTGCTATTTAGTTTTTAATTTTCGCATTTTGTTCAATAGATTAGTCGTACAACTATTCACCCCCCTCTAGGTGTACTTACAGATAGAAGTATTAAAAGTTTTTATTCACGTCGTATGTTAACAAGTTCTTCTTTGTAAAAGAATGATAAAAAAAGATAAAGAAAAGAAATCTGAAAGTGATAGGTAGAGGAGACAATGAAAACGATGATGTGAAAACAAAAGAGAAGTGGTTTCGAGTTGGTAAAACAAAAGGGATAAAGGTGAAGTAAAAAGTGAAGTGATTTAAAGAAGTGGTTTTTAAAACAAAATAGAAAAGAGAAGATGAAACTTTATGGTGAAGAAGAGAAAAACAAAGGTGAACAAAGAAGAAGGGAAAACAATGATAGAAAAATGATAAAAAGGTTTTAGAAATTACTTTTAAAACAAAGTAAAAAAAAGAAGGAAAACTATGAAAGAAAACTCATGGCTACTAACTACTAATTGTTCCACTAACCATTTTAACCTCTTAGTGATAGTTGCCTCACATGGATCCTTATTCATCATTAGTCCTTGGCTTAAAGAGACGATGCAGAGCATGGCACATAAGATTGTTCTTCTACATTCAAACAACACATGCATACCACACAACAAGTTGCAAGATACTATTAAATCATCAAAACTGGATAGAGGTGAGCATGAAATAAAGAAAATATTGCAAGTTAGCAAGTTAGTTGGTTAGATGTTAAAAATGTTAGAATGTTAGAATCCATCATCATGAGCCATCAATGGCTCTTGCAAGAGCAAGGCCTTGTAGAGCCTATTAGATTCATGTGGATTATCAAGTAAGTAGTTAGATGGTTAGTGGTTAGTAGTTAGATTGTCATGAGAAGAAAGATTAGCTAAGCATCATATAGAAGATGGAGAAGATTATAATGGAGAAGAAAGGAGATACCTTTACATTGATTGTCACCATCTATTACATCAATCTCTCTCTTTCTCTCTCTGAATCTTTCTGCCCTAATACATGAATCTAAAAGAAAATAAAAACACAAAAGAAAGAAGAAGAACACCTACACTACACTATACTAAAAGATAGAAACCTAGCCTATTTTCTAATCTCCTTGTGTTTCGGGTTACTGTAGGGTTATTTATAGGTAAATGAAGGATCTGAAAGACGAGACCAGGCCACGCGTCGAAAACTCAACGCATGGACGCACCACTTTGCTGAGGAAATGCGGTAATTGCCGCATTTTCGCGGCAATACCAGTGACCTAGGTCCCTGGTTTTGGTGCGTGGGTTCGTCTCGCGTCGGGCACCTTCCAGATATACTCAGAAATGGTTATTTTCGTTCAGATTTGCGTCAGACACCCGCAAGAGTCTAGGTTCAATGCCTCTTCTAGAAACTCCCTTACTTGGCCTCCAAGAAATGCGGATTTATTTACCTGAAAATGGGTTTAATTAAGCTCTTATTACCCTTTTCCCATTGGACTCTTGATATCTGCAAAGTAGACCAAAACACAATTAGAAATGATATTTTATTCATAAATCGGTAGAGAATGCGATATAATAATGCAGAATTGTAGACTAATCAAAAGACATGTCAGTACAAAAAATACACAATACACTAGTTTGTTATTATCAAAACATATTAATCAAAATTTAATCATGTAAGGGCAAAATTCAATAATTACATCAATATATATATAAGTGGGAGTGAAATAAGAAAAGTATAAATGTCTAGATACAATATATCACTTGTCTATATACATGTTTAGATACAATGTATCACATATCTGTTAACACATACATCTAATTAGCATTTGATGTTAGTAAATAATGTAAAAGATTTATTAAATAAGAAAACAATGGTTCATTTATCTAGGGATTCGATATCATACGCAAAGGATTTAAACACTGGAAGGGCTCCTCTGCAACTATCATGCAGTTAGGATTTAATGTAGAGATTCAAAGATTCAAAACAATGGCTTTGTCCATGTGGGCATGTTCTATGGGCATGTGATAAGAAAGAGAAATTTTTTTCCTTCAAAGAGCAATAATTATGAGATATTTTGTTAAATTCATTGGTACGTTATCACCTTTATTAAAAAAGATATTTCAATTTTAGACAAAGACTCGTAGGGTTTGTAGTGCTCAGTTTCCGACCTCTTCAAGATCACGCCACATGTCCATCCTGCACCAAATAAGCAAGCATCATATGACGGCTTCTAGAACCTCCAAGTGTGGGTCCTCGTTCAATTCAAATACCAAGCAGTCTAGATGGTTAGAAGAAAGAGATAAAGTCAGTTATAGACATCCCTATCTACAAGCTGAAACCTGATTTGAACTCGGCAGTTATAGCTCGGGAACAAATCAATAAACTCTCGCCCAATCAATTCAAATCTGGATGTTCAACTCTAATCGCTCAATGATAAATAGATAGGTGTTTAAACAGAGTCGTACTCCGCAGCCTTATCCAACAGACATAACCTGTATACGTAATAGATCCCTTCCAATACAGAGGGGGAATATGAATGAAGCCCAGAAACCCTAGCATGCCAAAGAACACCATTGTAATCTTTATTATAATGGAATCTCTCTCTCTCTTTCTCTCTCTCCTCGTGGTTTCTCCTATTTGGTTTTTCACATAATTCTTTGTGTTTGCATTGACTTTTTTGAGATTTATTTGACACATCTCTACAAATTTGGTGCATGAATTAATTCCTTAGAAAATTGTCCATATCAGGATTACATCAAAACACTTATATAGTGGAGAAAGAAACCCTAGCCACAGCGCGGAATTAAATGTCATCAGGATCAGGAGAGAAATGCCTAATGTGCCTCATGAAATTGTTAGTAGTTTCCCTCTCTAATATTCATAACCAACCGTTAATTAAGTGTGCATCACCGAAATTGCTAATAGCCTCCATGCAGACTTTGTAAACAATCATTAGCTAAACTTAATGACCTGCGTATGCTAAATGTCAAACTATTGCGTAATATAACATTGCCTCGTAGTGTGCCCTTGAAAAATATTAGGTCAAAAAAATCAAACTAGCACAACGCCTTCATACGTCACAAAGCCGATTCGCTATGTAGTATTCCACTTAGTGTGCCCTTGTAAATATTAGTTCAAAAAATCCCCCTATTTCACTATGAATGAGAAGATACAAATCTAGAACTTTCTATGAGGGAAGAAAGTGTGTTCCTCTTGATCCCCACTTAGTTGGATATTATATTAAAAGATATAATTCTAGCTATTCAAGTTCATTTATGAAACAGAGTGATGCGACACATAAGCCTCAATTTTTTTCTTCCTGTGCTCCAGGTAAAAAAATGAAATTATCTGTTGAATACTGAATTGGTAGGTATTACTTTTAGGAAAAAAATAAATAAATAATAGGTAGGTATTAAGTTGTTGAAAATAAATTATATATTACTTAGATAAGAGTATGAAATTACAAAATATAAATTATTCTATTTTTTCTTAAAAAACATTGGAGGTTTGTGGCACGTGCCGAAAATTTGGGTTTTCATTTTTTTTTATTTATTTATGATTTTCCCGTAAAATGGCGCCGCTCCCGCCCCCCTAGCTGTCACTAGCGAGATCGAATAATAATAAATAGCCTAGAAATGAAATCACTAATTATTATTTTTCTAAATCTTCGCTGTTCCTCTCTCCCGGATTCTGTTTCTTGATTCGTTTCGAAACCCTAATTGGTCTGTTGCTCTCTCCTGCGTTTTTCAAGCGAGCGATCGATCTCGATCAATGGCGAAAGTGAGGATGCTTGTGTCGAAGAGGAAGCACCAGCAGCTAAATCAAAATCGGGTTTACTTTGTCCGGAGAAAGGTTGCTCGGAGATCAAAGTTCCCCTCTCCCTCGCAAGATCAACGCCTCCGAAACAAGGTAGAAAGTGTTATTTGTTTCTAGACTCCAGAACCAGGCGAGAAGGAATTCCTAATTGAAGGCGATTTTGAGAAGCAGCAAGAGGGTTCTACCAACCTTCTATTCTCTGATTCCCGGAACCAGGCGAGAAGAGAATCTCATCGCTCGCATCGTCAAAGGGACAAAGTGGTCGCGCGCTGACAGACTCCTATCGGCACACTTCTCCAGAATCTCTGAGGAGATCTACTTGTAATCTTTTTAAGAATACTTGTAATTTAGCTCCTCAAACTCTTTTATTGTAAGTTTTTCCCCTTTGCGAATATAATGGAAAACAAGATGGCGACTCCGCTGGGGATGAAATTCTCCACTGCCGAGAATCAAGTGTCGCAATGCGACGAACAGACCTTCGGGTCTAACTCTGAATTCAGAAAAGCCGGTGCAGCCAGAGCTTCTCTGGCTAAATCTTCAAGGAAAGTCTCTGCGGGGACAGAAAAGGTTCTCTGCGAACCTGCTGCGAACCTCTGGCGCAACAAGGAAGCACGCCCGCAGCCCAAGTCCTGCACTCTCGAGAACTTGGTTGTCCAGTTTGATCAAGGAAGATTTGAAGAAGTCCTCTCTGGGGGTGGCCTAATGCTTCGAGCACGGAAGCATAGGAAGGTTTCCACGACTAAGGTTTCAAAGCAGAAACCGGAAGTAGAATTCCGCCAACACCCCTCAGCCCCGCGTATGGCTAATCAGGTTCCTTATGAACCTAAGCCTCCTCTGCCAAGACGGTTATGGAAGCCTAAACAGAAGTCTTCAGCCGAAGCTTCAGGCGTAGCTACGCCTAAATCGCGCCTCTCTCACAAAGAAAAAGGCAAGATGCCTGTCTGCTCTAATCATAAAGTCAAGACGGAAATCATACTGTCGCCCAATTCAAGAGCAGCAATGCCTTGTACCAGCATCGTTCTTATGAGCGAAGCTACTGTACCACAGCATACTCACTGCGTCCGTGACCGCGGAGCTGAAGCCAAAGCACCATCTAAGGCTAATTGCCTTCGCAGCAGCGTAGCGGATAAAGCACCGCAGCGTGCTCCGCTCTCCAGTTCGTCAAGCGCTAAGCCTGCGCTTTGTGGCGAAGCTAGAACCAAAGCACTATTCAGTGCTAATCCCATCTGCACGGATAAAAGAAGCAGGACATTGTCCTATGTGCGATCTAAAAGAGCCTTTACGCAGGATTATGTAGACTCTCATGGGCCTGACTTGGGGAATTCTTGGCGAACAAACGGAAGTCGGTGTCTTTCCAAACTACTTCCCCCTGTTGCCAACAAAGGGGATGCCAGCTGGTGACCGTCCACTCAGTCCATTGCCGGCTGGGACCAATCCCTGCCACTTCTCCAGGCCGACGAACAGTCTTTGATCGGCTGTCTGTACTTCTCCCTATGAAGCATCGCAGAAGGAGCGTCTCGCGAGATCCACCCTCTGCATCCGTCTACATGACCGGAAGAGGACGAGAGTTACGCAGGGGAAGACAAGCATCTGACACCCCCTACAGCTCCCCAGATCCAGATTACAGCCCAGGCTTAGGCGAAGTCTTGGTGCATGAAGAGGGTGATTTCCGAAACACCAGATCTAGGGTGGCGATACCCTACAGTTATGAACAGCCTTCCTCCTCGACGGCCCTAGCCTCCCCAGAGCCCAGGAGATCACTCCAATCATCGGACGGAGAAGATGAAGATAGTGGATACGCCTCTTCGGCGACAGTTAGCTCAGTGCGAAAAGACAGAGCATCAGTCAATATGGCTGATAATGTTAACGACGACCTTCGTCGGCGCCTGGAAGCTCAAGAGCAAACTTCCAAAACCCAGCAAGAAGCCTTGGACAATATTCAACAGATGCTTGCTCGACTCCTCAGCAATCGGAATGACAATGATGCCGGGAGCAATCACGATGAGGAGGAACACTTCAGCAATGAGCAGCCAAAGCCGGAGAAATCCAAGGAGGGTTCTTCCCTAGACGCTGAAGTTCTTAAGGGCCTCCAAGCTCAAATCGCATCCTTAGCTCAGAGGGATGAATTAAAGAAGGTAGGGGCAGTCCGTCCTTATCCGCTGGAGTGGGATTCGGTGCATATCCACTAAAGTTCAAACCAACAACGTTGCATACCTATGACGGAAAGAGCTCGCCAAACCAGCACATCTACTATTTCCGGTCTCAGACTGGTAATGTTATAAGCAATGACGCCATCATGGCTAGGCTATTCATTGGCACCTTAAAGGGGGTGGCATTTGACTGGTTCCGAAGTCTTCCCCTGGGCTCTATCAACTCCTGGATCGACCTGGAAACTCGGTTCCTCTCTCGTTTCTATGAGGACGATACCGAAGTAACCATGGACAAGCTCCTCTCCACTGTGCAGAGGAAGGGCGAATCTGTCCGTGACTACATTGAACGGTTCAGAAATTTATCCTTGATGTGCCCAGCAGGGATGCCACTACCCATGCTCTTACAGACATGCAGACACAACTTCTTAGACCAAGTGGAAGTTCGCATGGGGGCTGTCAAAGCCCACACTTGGAAGGAATTAGTTGAACAAGGAGAGATAGCTGAGAAGTCGGCTAAAAAGTTCGAACCATCCGCCCCTAGAGGCAAGTGGGGGATGAACAATAAAGGGCGTAGCAACCTACCGCAATCTTCTCAAGCTAAAGGCAAAGAGACTATGTCTGTGGAGTATCTGGAGATGTGCAGTCGAAGGCCAAGAAGAGCGGCTTCAACAATCAGGAGCCTAAGTTCCTCCAAAGCAGTACTCCTTCAAAGACGATCAGGTGGTCACGATATTCCATCTGCTCCACAAAGGGAACAAAATGAAACTGCCAGATGCTCGGCGTCCCAATGAGATAGGGCGCACGAACGATCCCAAATACTACCTCTACCACAGGATGATCCACCATCCTACCGACAAGTGCTATGTCCTCAAAGATAGAATTCAAGCCTTAGTTGACGCCGGAGTCCTGACACTAAAGTCAGAACAGAAGAAAGTCACTGCCAATATGGTGACCCTCGAATTCGGCAAGACCCCAAAGGTCACAGTTCCTGACGGGACCTATCCAGTCCCTGCGCCACGGTTGGAAGTCAAGCATCCTCCAGCTATAGCTCAAGATAATAAGGGTCTTGTTCCCTTAACATTGGGGACAGGAGAAGTCATGTGGGTACACCCGGACCTCGTTCAAGACGTACAGCGGGATTCAAAGGAGTCCAACTCAAAGGGCAAGTTTTGCAATGTCATCTCCATCCTGCCGACGACGGCAATCTTACATCGGCTTCCCTCAGTGATTCAGAAGGAGAAAAGCTTGCTTGTACGGCGCAAGCCGATACACCTCAACAGACGGGCACTCGATCCGGAAAATCATACTTGAGGCAGTATGAAAAGTCTACTGACGAGACACAACAGCAAACGACGTCAGTACAAGTATCAGCATCCACTCCAATCCCAACCAAGGGAAAAGAGAGGCCTAAGGAGGTACGATTCGACCACGTGTTGAAGAACCACCAGGCCAAGGGTTTGATACGCCCTTTCGGTTTGACATATTAGCTCAGCTGGCCAATATCCCAGCTCGTATCACTATACATGAGCTCCTTCGCCTCTCAAAAGAGACAAGAGAAGCACTCAGGGATGCGCTAGCCAATTCAGAATCCTTTCTGACATGCATACCTGAGATCCTTAACGACGACGTTCAGCCTCCTTGACCAGAATGTCATCATACACAATCTAAGGTGCCCGCTATTACATTCAGGGCGGAAGATATGCTTCTCAAAGACAACAAGCACGATCGACCTCTGTACTACACCGGATATATCGGTTCAACGTGCATCGAAAGAATACAAGTCGATCCTGGGTCCGCACTCAGCATCATCCCCAAAAGGCTTCTTTACTTCCTCGGCATACCATTGTACAGGTTGTCCACAACCACTACTACAATATTCGGTTTCAACGCCGGGAGCAGTCATCCACTGGGGAAAATCGACTCCGTTGTAGAATCGAGAGACTGAAGTCAGAAGTGACATGCTATGTCATTGACGCTGACACATCATATAACCTGCTACTGGGACGGCCATGGATCCATGCCAACTGGATCGTTCCCTCTACTCTGCACCAATGCTTCAAATATGTTGAAGATGATGCGACAGTACGACTGTCTTCGCTGAAAAGCAACCATTCAAAGGGGTGAAAATTACTTCACTGACGCTCTCTTGTATCAAGAGGCCAGTGAAACACCTAAGGAACCATTGCCAGACGATGATGAAAGTGGCAATGAGGCGGATTCAGAATTCGAAGCAGGCATGCCAGCCATTCTGATTGGTGAACCAATTATAGCATGTCTCAATAATTCCCAATGTAATACTCCTTCAGAGGATGAAGGTGAATGGGTAATTAATGATAATATTTCTTTTGATTATCCCGCGAGTATTGGGTCGGTTAAATCCATTACAGATGGCTCTCTCCATATGCCCTTACATAAGCCGAGTGCGGCCAGCACACCTATGGAAGCAATGGAAGGGGCCACGCTGGTGATCCCTCCGTCCAAGCAAGGGCAGTTACCGATAATCTTCGGTAGAACCCAACCACGGGGACCTACAGTTGCATATTCAAGTTCAGGTTCAGATACTCCACAATTCTTCCATTACGCACAGCCGGCACGTCACATTATGAAGAAAATGGGATATAACTTGAAGCATGGAGAAGGCCTGAATTTTGGAAAAGGAAGGCGCGGTTTGATGCGGAACTTCGTGCCTAAAGGGAAGACTGCAAATTACTATGATAGTACACGCAGGGGGTTGGGATACGTTACACCCACATCGTCAGCAACGATTCAAGCCAAAGACGATGAACCAATTCCATCACATTCAGCCTCATCCTCCGAGTGGGACTCGGATATCAGTGTAGGAGGAATGTTCGAAGACCTCACTGTCAATATGACTTCAAGCAGTCAATTAGAGCCTACAGAAGCTATTGATGAGGAGCCATGGGCCCAGCAATTAAACCTCCAGTGGGAAAAGCGATTCGAACTACGCGAACCACCTACTGAAGACAAGGTGATGCAGGTCAACCTGGGAAGCCAAGATCATCCCAAACCCATCTTTATAAGCGAAAGCCTATCACTTATAGAAAAAGAAGAATTGATAATGCTCATAAAAGAGTATATAGATGTCTTCGCATGGAGCTATGAAGATATACCCGGACTTGATTCACAGGTCGCTATGCACCGTCTAAACATCAAGCCTGACGTCAAGCCAGTCAAGCAGCAACAACGTCGGTTTCGCCCGAACATTATGAAAGCTATTGAAGCCGAAGTTCACAAGCTCATTGCATGTGGCTTCATCCGGGAGGAACAACATCCAGATTGGGTTACTAATATCGTCCCTGTCCTCAAAAAGAACGGGAAAATACGGATCTGCATCGACTATCGTGATCTCAACACGGCCTGTCCTAAAGATGAATTTCCACTGCCCATCACCGACGTCATGATTGACAACACATGTGGATTCGAAAGAATGTCTTTCATGGACGGCTTTTCAGGATACAACTAGATTAAGATGTATCCCAATGACGAGAAGCATACTTAGTTTCGAACACCATTGGGGGTATACTGCTACACTGTAATGCCCTTCGGACTGAAGAACGCCGGAGCAACCTACCAGCGGGTAATGAGTACGATCTTCCGCGATCATCTCCGAAAAACGGTGGAGTGCTATGTCGACGACATTGCCGTTAAAAGCCGCAACAAGAATGAACATCTTCGCGACCTGAGAACGATGTTCGACATAATGCGGGCTCATCAACTGAAAATGAACCCGACAAAATCCTTCTTGGGAGTGTCAAGTGGCAAGTTCCTTGGGTTTATTATCACATCAAAAGGGATTCATCTTGACCCAGACAAAGTCAAAGCCATCCAGAGCATGCATCCACCGAGGAATCTCAAAGAGCTCAGAGGCTTGCAAGGTAGACTGGCTTATATTAGAAGATTCATCGCAAATCTCTCAGGCCGCTGTCAACCGTTCACCCGACTCATGAAAAAGGTGCTTCCTTCGTATGGGATCAAGCTTGCCAGGAAGCTTATGAAGACATCAAGAGGTTCCTCACAAAGCCTCCAGTCTTAGTGGCCCCTACATCAGGGAAACCGTTTTTGCTCTATGTAAAAGCTCTGAACTACTCCCTCGGTGCCCTTCTCGCTCAAAAGTACGACAATGGCCACGAGCAGGCCATTTATTATCTAAGCAGAACTCTCATAGGAGCGGAATCTCGCTACAACCCTATCGAGAAAGAGTGTTTAGCTCTCGTCTTCGCTGTTCAGAAGACACGACATTATTTGGTCGGCCAGACCATACATGTCATCTCCAGAGTAAACCCATTGCGTCTCCTTATGACGAAGCCAGGATCATTGAATTCAAGATTGGCTAAGTGGGCACTTTTATTATCTCAATACGACATGATCTTCACCCCTCAGAAGGCGGTTAAAGGCCAGGCCCTTGCAGAGTTCTTGGTTGCTCATCCAGTTCCGAAACATTCAAAACTTCACGAAGATATCCCTGATGAAGTCTTCGAGTCTTATGCAACCTCAGGAGAGGAAGTGTGGCAAATGTTCTTCGATGGAGCATCGCGAATGGGCCCTAAAGGCAAGATTATTGCTGGAGTGGGGGTTGTGTTTATCTCCCCGCAGAACCATGTTCTTCCTAGAGCATTTTCTTTGACAGAATCATGCTCCAACAATGTAGCAGAATATAATGCTCTGCTCATCGGTCTTCAACTCGCCCATGGAATGGGGGTACGCTATCTCGAAGCCTATGGCGATTCAAAACTGATTATCAATCAGGTTAAAGGCGAATATGAAGTTCGCCACGAAGACTTGGTGCCTTATTACCATACGGCCGTTGAATTGGCCAACCTATTTGAAGGTTTCTACATCGGACACGTGTCTCGATCTCAAAACACCAAAGCGGACGCTCTTGCTGCATTAGCAACAACACTAGCCTTGCCAGCCGACACCGAGTATCACCTCACAGTCGCAACTCGACATCTTGTATGCTCCAAGCACATGCTAAGAACTCGAGAAGTCTATAATGTCTCCATGGATCTTGAACCAAGAGACTGACGCTTTCCTCTCATTGACTATGCTTTGCACGGTCTGCTTCCAGACGATCCTAAAGGAGCGGCATCTATCAGACGAAGGTCTCTCCGTTTCTACTACGATCCAACTCTGAAGACACTTTACCGTCGTTCATATGACGGTGTCCTCCTCCGTTGCCTGTCCAATTCAGAGGCACAGGAAGTGCTTAGAGAAGCACACGACGGCATTTGTGGAGCTCATCAGCCAGGTCCAAAGCTTAAAGACAGGTTGCATAGGCTTGGATACTATTGGCCGACCATGATAGCCGATGCCATCCAATATGCACGAAGGTGTAAAGCATGCCAGATCCATGCAGACTTCATACACCAGCCTTCGGAGTTGCTCCACCCAACTATTGCTTCATGGCCATTTGAAGCATGGGGAATTGATGTCGTAGGGCCAATCAGCCCCTCTTCAACAAAAGGTCACCGGTTTATCCTTACAATAACCGACTACTTTTCAAAATGGGCGGAGGCTATACCATTGGCTGAAGTCAAAACCTCTAATGTGGTTAATTTCATCAAGCACTATGTCATCCATCGATTTGGTGTCCCTAGGCGGATCATCCACGACAGGTCCCCAATTCATAAGCCAAGTATTCTATCGGTTCTGCGATAAATACCGAATTCAGAATGTGGCTTCTACTGCCTATAATCCCGCCGCTAACAGCTTGGCGGAAGCATTCAACAAAACGATCATCAAGCTACTCAAGAAATTCATCTCCTCGAACAAGCGAGATTGGGACGAAAAGCTCGGTGAATGTCTCTGGGCCTATCGAACCACGGTTCGGACACCGACAGGCAATACACCTTTTTCCTTGGTATATGGGTGTGAAGCAATCATCCCATTGGAAATTCAGACGCCGTCGTTACGAGTCGCTCTAATGACTAAGATCACATCAGAAGACAATGATCGCCTGCGTCTTCAAGAGCTCGAAGCCCTAGATGAGAAGCGACTTCAAGCCCAGCAACATATTGAGCTATATCAAGCTCGAATCTCAAAAGCCTTCAATAAGAAGGTCAAACAGAGAGTCTTCCAAAAAGGAGACCTGGTTCTAGCCGTCAGACGACCGATGATTATGACGCACAAAACCAAGGGCAAATTTCAGCCTAAATGGGAAGGACCGTTTGTAATAGAAATAGTCTATTCAAACGGAGCATATCGCCTCATGACTTCAGATGGCGACCTACTCATGATGCCGATCAATGGCAAGTCTTAAAGAAGTATTATCCTTAATCAAGGATCCTTCTCATGATCAAGTTAACATTACACCTCTGATCAAGATCTTCGTGTCCAAAGTACACACAAAGAGAGTCTTTCTCTTCCTCCAAGCGAGATAATACAACCGTAAACCAGTAGGAACCTGGTCGTGCATTGGCTGTCCCGAAGGAGAATCGAGGTTATGCATATATTAACCAGATAATCTGAGATCCTTAAGATTAAGGATAGAGGAAAATGTTAGCCTGTAGCCTAACATAAGTCCTCGACAACTCATCATGCTGAGGGGAATAGCATGGCTAGCCCAACCCAAACGGTAGTTGGTAAAGGCATATTAAACCCGTTGACAGCTGGGGATTTGCTAAAAATCCTAAGGGACCAGTTCCCATTTGATTCCCCCCTAAAAAGTCACTTACCAATTCTCATCCATAGAATGGTAAGGCTACATATACATTTCGCTGTTACGTTAACATTAAACCTATGACAGCAATTCCCTCGTTTCTCCCCGTGAGAACGAGACCTCCAAAGTCACTTACTAATTCTCATCCATAGAATGGTAAGACCACATATACATTTCGCTGTTACGTTAACATTAAACCTATGACAGCAATTCCCTCGTTTCTCCCCGTGAAACGAGACCTTTTCCCAAATTCCATTCTAACCTTGAGCTTGGTGGCGTCTCAATCGGTTATGTCATTGCGACCTCTGAACCAGCAGACAGCCAAGTCTCAACCCCGAGCCCTGTTGACATTTATAAAAGACAGGTCTCGATACTTGTTGACATTTACAAAAGACAAGTATCACCAATTTTGAAGCTTGGTGGCGTCTCAATCGGTTATGTCATTGCGACCTCTGAACCAGCAGACAACCAAGTCTCGATTTCGATCTTGTTGACATTTACAAAAGACAAGTCTCGATTCTGAGCCCTGTTGACATTTACAAAAGACAGGTCTCGATACTTGTTGACATTTACAAAAGACAAGTATCACCAAATTTTTGAAGCTTGGTGGCGTCTCAATCGGTTATGTCATTGCGACCTCTGAACTAGCAGACAGCTAAGTCTCAATTCCGAGCCCTGTTGATATTTATAAAAGACAGGTCTCGATACTTGTTGACATTTACAAAAGACAAGTATCACCAATTTTTGAAGCTTGGTGGCGTCTCAATCGGTTATGTCATTGCGACCTCAGAATCAGCAGACAGCTAAGTCTCAATTCTGAGCCCTGTTGACATTTACAAAAGACAGGTCTCGATACTTATTGACATTTACAAAAGATAAGTATCACCAACCTTGAGCTTGGTGGCGTCTCAATCGGTTATGTCATTGCGACCTCTGAACCAGCAGACAGCCAAGTCTCAATTTTGAGCTTGTTGACATTTACAAAAGACAAGTCTCAACCCCGAGCCCTGTTGACATTTACAAAAGACAGGTCTCGATACTTGTTGACATCTACAAAAGACAAGTATCACCAATTTTGAAGCTTGGTGGTGTCTCAATCGGTTATGTCATTGCGACCTCTGAACCAGCAGACAGCTAAGTCTCAATTCTGAGCCTTGTTGACATTTACAAAAGACAGGTCTCGATACTCGTTGACATTTACAAAAGACGAGTATCACCAATTTTTGAAGCTTGGTGGCATCTCAATCGGTTATGTCATTGCGACCTCTGAACCAGCAGACAGCTAAGTCTCAATTCTGAGCCCTGTTGACATTTACAAAAGCAGGTCCCGATACTTGTTGACATTTACAAAAGACAAGTATCACCGGTTATGTCATTGCGACCTCTGAACCAGCAGACAGCTAAGTCTCAATTCGAGCCCTGTTGACATTTACAAAAGATAGGTCTCGATACTTGTTGACATTTACAAAAGATAAGTATCACCAATTTTGAAGCCTGGTGGCATCTCAACCAGTTATGTCATTGCGACCTCTGAACTGACAGATAGCCAAGTCTCATCATCCAACCCAACAAGAACTATGTTCTAAAGAAATTGCAATACAATTTGGAATCGCAATTCAAAAAGAAGAACAAGATTGGAGATTCGACAAAAGAAGAAAATTTTTTCATTCATTCCAAAAGGATAAAGTACATGGAGCTACAGGCGCACGCTGTAAGACCTGAGCCGCCCTCCAAGGGAGTCCAGCCTCGTCCTCCTGTCATCAGCAGCCTGGGCAAGCGCTTGCGACCTCAGCTCGGCCTCATTGAAATCCATTGCCTGGTCAGACGAGCTTCAACCTCCGCCAAAGTTGCCCTCTGTGACAATCCCTGCTGTGAGAGCTCTTCATTTTGAGCCTTAAGATGCTCAAGTCGCGCAGTCTCTTCAAGACGCACCAGTTTAGCCTTGGATAAAATAAGATTTGCTTTCCTGATCATTTCCTCAGCCTTCCCAATCTTGTCTTCAGCGTCAAGAAGAGCACTGGTGGAGGCGTCAATCGCATTTTCGACCTCTGCCTGCCTTGTTTCCAAGGATTTCAAGTCAGAAGAGATAGCCTTAGCAGCCTCTTGAGCAGCAAGCTGGGCCTCGTGCTTTTGAGCGACAAGACGCGCGAACCGCTCATCAACTAAAGACTCCAGGTCCAAACAGCGGAGACGGCGCCATTCCCCTACATCCTTCTCAAATTCATCCACCAGGAGTTCCAAAGCAGTAGCCTGGTGATACCCCTCAAAATCCCGAATACTTTCGATGCCACGGGAGAGGACTACCTTTAACTTTGAGAACAGCATAGTCGAGCCCTTCAAAACCAGGTCGATAGTTCGCCCTAAGCCTTTATAAAAGCTATCGACGAGGTCACCTATATAGTCGTTTTCAACCTCAGCCACTTCTGGTAGAGAGGTAACCTCAGAGAAATCCACCAGCCTGGTCGACACTATCGTGGAAGGAGCAATGGGAACATCAACAGCAGGGCAGATTGTCAGTGATCTCTGCGGAGTCTTCATGGAAATCAGTGCGCTAGCCACCGCTAAGGTAGGGCTGACAACCATCTCCTGAACAGCAGGCTCAACTACCAGAGTTGGGGAAGTAGGGCTTGTAATCACCCTCAGCTCCACACTTGGCAAAATTGTCGGCACCTCACTCGTTGATATAGTTGGGAGTGAGGACACCTCCGGAACTGCTCCCCCTTCAACCTCTGTCCTTCGGCTGACTTGGGCCAATAAGAAGGCAGGTCACCGTACAGCGCATCCAGCACAGCAGCATCCGCGCGGTCGAAGCGCTCATGTCACCCCTTGACCCTTCGGGAAATCTTCTATCTCTCTTAAAGCTGATGCATCTTGAGGCCGAACACCTGTAACAAGATTGCGGTTAGTCGGGACACTACATGCAAAAGAATCCAAGAGGTTAGGACAATACCAAAGGATGATGTCGCCTCGAACATCTCGTCAGCCACATCAGTCTCCAGGGGCTCCATCGGAAAATTCTTGGCAGAATCAGCACGAATAGCCGGCCCGCTTTCGCTTGCCGAGTATCCTGTGGACCACCCAATAGAGCTCGATGCCACAGGACTTCCTTTAGAAGTCCCAGCGCCCGAGGGACCAATGTCGGCCACATCACCTCCGGACTCCTCCGGACGGACGAAAGAACTAGCTTCAGTTCCATAAGTAAATAGGGGATCATAATGTTCCCCTTGCTCTCCAGCTGCCTTAGCTCCTACAAATAAGAAGAATTGATAATAAGTCAATGAGAACACACAAAAAGACGTATTATATAGACGGGGTTAATCTTACCCAGACCCGGAGCAAATTCACCCCTAGTCGGTTCAGCAACCGACGGTTCAGCCGCTAATGGGGCAGTAGGAGGAATCGCTGTAGAGGGATGACCCTCTACGACAACCGTGGGAGCCTGGCGGGGGGCTTCTTCGCCAACGATTTCCTACGAGAGCTACCTTCCCGCTTTCTTTTGAAGTGGATTTCAGAATCCTCTTCCTCCACTTCTTCTACACAACGAGGGGGAGCCGTCCCCATCACACCAGAGTCAGTTGCAGGAGTCTCAGCCCCGCTCCCACCTCGAAGCGAGGACTCTCGGCATCTGAGGCCTCACTGTCTTCCACAGCAACAAACTCCTCTATACCTGGGGTGCGAACCCTTTTGCCTTCCCTTTTCTCAGAAGCCTTCCGTCTCAGCCGCTGAGAAATTAACTTCACACCAGAGCTGTTGACCTTGAATTCGAGAGGTGCGGAGTTGGAAGTGGCATACCACTGACAGAAGCACAGGGTCATTAGAAGATTGGGACTCTTCAACGGCATACGCAGCCGCGCCCCAGTACCGCCTGCAGTAAAGAATCGCCAGGCACGGGCCCCATCAATAAGGCTCCCCATGAAAGCCAGATTGAGATTCGGGTTGCCCACGTATAGTTGGTCATATCCAAACTGTCGAGCAAACGACTTGGGACGTAAGGCTCCAAGTAGCAGCTATCCCCGCTCCGGTACAATAGATGTGAAGGCCGGATACTGACCAGCCACTCAAAAACTCCCGGCTCAGGGACGAATGCCCCTCCCCCGCATCTTTGAACTCTTCCCCATAGCCTGCACCCCGAATACGGGGAACACAGTGGAAGAGACTATAGATGTCATAGCGACGTACTAATTTACGGGCCTCAGCCACGTAAGTCTTCTGCCATGAACATCCTTCGAATCGGTGGAGGACGCCATTCGAACATCTTGCGGGGGGTCCTCTCCAGCTTCAATTAAAGAAGGACAATGCAGGGCGAACCACGCTATCAAGTAAGTATACGGCAGACCTATTCTGGGGTTAGGTCCGTCGCGGGGCGAAATGGTCCCCTTTCCACGCTTCGTCGTTGGTGGCCTGCAAAAAGCCTCCGTCAATGCACGAAGGCCTCTTTGAATGCAGCACACCATGGCCGGGAGAAGACCCAGACGGTGACCATAGACCAAACGAACGGTGGGTAGCAAAACATTCGGATGAACGATGTCACCCGAAGAAGATGGCACTACGCATTTCTTCAGCCAGACGGTTAAGAAACCGGCCAGCAGTGCCTCCCGAGACGTAGGCTGACGAGCCTGATGATGGAAGCTCCGAAGGACATCACCCTTCTCATAGGGACCATCGTCTTCAGTTATGACAAGATCCCTTTGAAGGTGCATCTGCATCCGTTCAAAGATATCCCCATCAGCAACTCCGCAATGTGCTGCCTTAGGAGCATTCCTCATATCCGGGAACAAGTAATTCTCCCAGCTTTTCAAGCTACAGGAAGTGCCCTTGCTGCTACCATGGATGCCAGAACAAATGTGCAAGTGGCACATTAACTCCCGGTAAGTCTCAAACAAGGCAGGCTCCTGCTTCTCCAGAAGAGCCAACTCCGCCTCGCACGGAAAGTATTCTTCATATGGGAGAGACCCAAAAGGCAGAGCAGAGACTTCCCACATCTCATGCAAGGCCATACCCAACTCACCGACAGGGGTGAAGAAAGTCCCTGAAGCTGGGCAATACAATTCAAAGATGGCGTAAAAGCACGCCACGTTCATCTCAATACCGTAGCAGGTCGCCCTGACGGCCTCATAGAGGTTCAGCCTCTCCAAATCCTCCTCGAAATGAGCAAGGATGTAGGTAGTCAAATCCGCCCACCATGTCTTCGGAGGGTGAATCCAGCCTGGAGCCCTGAAATCAGTGGCCGAGTAGTTCCAATAACCTTGAAGAATTGGTTGCCAAAGGTCAACGCCACTGCAGGATTTTCTCCTACTGGGATGTCTCGCGACACATTCCCAGGATGTAGACCCATTATGCAACGAGGAGGCCCCACTCTTGCATAACAGGGGACTGAACCATCAATCTCCCTATGTGGACGGAGTCGGTATTTCGGCTCACATCCCATGCCATCTTCCGAGCCTGTGTCACACACTGGAAGGAAGACAGAGAGAAATGCTGCTTGTTGGATGGAAGGTAAAACTTCTCATTGTCCAACTGGAAGATCCATTGCCCTTCTCCTGCATGTAGTTGGTGATCAGGATCTGGAGCGGCGTCCCCAAACATGAAGTCAGGCTTCCTATAAGTCTGACGGTCAATGTCTTCAAGAGGAGCTGTGGTCAGGATACTCCTCGTGGTATATTGATCACCACTATGAATAAGCGTGTCCCGAACGATGGAGCTTCGCTCGCTAAACAGAGAAGCTTGCCCTTGAAATTGCAAGCTGATATTGCCATCAACTCCCCTGGTCATCCCGAATAGGCTGTTTGAAAGACCAAGAGTACAGTGCACTGCAAGAACAAGACGAACTTTGATTTGTTCACCAGCCAAGCGAACATGAAGACATAAATTTCACCAAGACATAGTCTCGCCCGATGAGCAAAGCCAGCAAGGCGATAGCTTCAACAAAGCTTAATCTCGCGGACAAGTCTGCATTTTGCAGAAAATGCCCAAGCATTAACTTCACTTAAGCAGAAAATGGTATAGCCCTAAGGGCTAACTTCGTCAAAGGGCATTATTGTCATTAATCCTTTACGGCCACAATTGAAGGGACAGATCCGTATCCTGTTGTTCAACAGGATGAAAACAGCCCAAGTGATAGCTTCGCACGAAAGCTTAAAGAAGAACTGTTCAGTTCTTAGATCCCCGTCCAAGAGAATAAGGGAAATTCAGGGAAATGGATTCCCTAACAATAACAGATCATGCTCGATCGTTCTGGATTCATCCAAAGAGAGCCAAATATCGGCTCTAATCAAAAGGGGAAGTCCCTTACCGGCAATTGGTCGTTCGATGACCGGAGGAGGAGAAGGACCCTCCGCTGCAGAAGTTGCCACTTCTTTTCCCGCTCGTCTCTTGGGCGCCATTGAAGAGCTGCGAAAGTTCTCAAAGCTTTCTGAATAAAGAAGAAAGAGGAAGAAGAAGAGTCAAAAGTTCTCTGAAAGAAGAGATCTGCTCTTTCTCAGCCCGATCGGGCTTTTATAGGCCAATCAGTGCCTGAAACGACGCCTCGTAAACAGTACAGGCTGTCGTTTCAAATTAATTCGAAACGCCGCCTAAAAGCGCCTTCCCGAGAAGCGCTGATTCAGCCATTAAGGCTTAACCTCGCCAATGAGCCGAAGCGCAGACTTCGCACAATTTCATCAAGAACTTCGCCAAAAAGATTGCCTTAGCCCACTAAAGGCATAGTTCGCCGATATGCTAGCATCGTGCGAAGCTCATTCAAAAAGGACCCTGTCCTTAACTCTGCACAAAGTTTTAGCCCCGCTATGGCCAAATTCTCAATGAAGGCAGGCAAAAATCAGATGAGCAGAAAATGAACTTCATTGATTTAAAAGGAAAGGTACATTGATACTACATCAAAGTTGTATTTCATACAACAGATTCAGTTGCTCAGCAAGATCATTTGCGCAAAAGGCATACAAGTGGTTTTATCTGCTTCCAAAACCAGACCAACTGGACACGAAAGGCCTTCCTCCTGCACAAGGCCGTAACAGTTGTGCCACGAGGACAGGGCCATAATTTTCCACATAATGGCAGATTTTGCCACCAGGAAGCTGGATCACCTTTGATGAAAATTGGCAATGAACTTATCGCCGCCAACACGATAGATCACCTATAATGGGAATTGGCAGTGATGTCAGTGATCTCACAGGTGTGACGTCTTCTTTCCCAAAGTGGATCATCTCAGATAAGCGGCCACCAGCCTCACCTTAGAACGAATCATCTCGGATAAAAGGCTGCCAACAGCCTCTGGGACAACATCAGCTGCCCCAAGTTTGTTCCTCCTGCTTAAAAGTAAGCTTCAACCGGGGAAGCATAAGCAATTTCATGACTTCTTCCATCAAGTTACCAGAACTGGCAAACATGGCTCACTGCAATGCAAATCGGAGCAAGTTAGCAGTTAAGCACAGAAGAAGCTGCAAAAATACTAAGTCAGATTCTTTGGGGACGAAGTAATCCCATTTCAGTTAAAGCAGAGGATAAGCCTCGCTCGCACAGCAGTGATTGGGCTATCTCAGCAAACGCCAAGTCCTAGCCTCACCTATATGGCTAAGCCAGACTGATCCTAGGGGACACAGTCTTAGCCCACCTATATGGCAAGACTGGCTCAACCTTGAAGAAACTAAGTCCCGAGTTCTGCCTATGTAGCGGACTTAACATACAGTGATCTTTCTCTGATCAAGTCAAAATGATAGCTTCATTGGGGAAGCTATGTCAAAATCCTTCTCTGCAGACTAGTCAATTGCAAGATGAAGAGTAAGGGAAACTAATCCCTGAAGCAGCTGTAAAGCTGAATTAAGGGAGATGAATCCCCTAAAATCGGTGAAGTCGTTGAATGATCAAGACTTACTGGTCCTTGGCCAGGTAATAACAGATGTGGCATCCCCACTAATTCAGAGATCTGAGTATCTCTCTCAACCAAGAGAAGAGGGGAAGAGCAGATCACTTCTCTCTTCAGAGGACCTCTAGTGTCCTATTTATAGGCCCCATGCCTGAGCGTTGCCGCCTCAAGCGTGGAAGCACGAGCGCATTTAAGGCATTTACTGCGCCTTGAGAAAAGGGACGGTTTCCCATGGAACCGTGCAAAGGAGAAACGTCTCTCTCATAAAGGCACTTATTGCGCCTTGAAGAAAGGGAATATCCTCCCTTGGAAACATGCAAATCAGAGAATATCTCCCTCGATCAGCACGAAGAAAGGAGTAATCCTCCTCGTAACTGGCCCACGGCAGTTGGCCTCGGGGAAAAGCGACAAATGCTCCAGGCGAACGTATCTCCAGGAGCCCAGATGCGGAGTTACCCGCACGCGAAGCTACTCAGAGTCACGAACCTCTGTGCAATTCTTCGGCGAATCTACATCCCAAAGCAAGGATTAAAGCGAAGCTAACTCAACCATTATGGCGACGTTCATTCTCTACCGATCAAACAGTTCAAAAGTATTTCGAAGTCTGAGCCATTGCAGACTTTCGAAAAAAATTTGAAGGGGGTCTTGTTGACACTTAAAAAAGACAATTGGTCCGAACAATGTCTAAACTTGTTGACATTTACAAAAGACAAGTGACAGACGAGCTGAAGACCAGTTTTCACCCATCTCCGAGGGACAAGGAAAGCAACTTGGACTCCACTGATCCAGCAAGCAGACAGTGAACCCGGATTGTTTCTAAACAGACCTCAGCAGGTCTAAGATGCTAGCACTTAGCATCGCATGAGCCCAAAGGGATAGCCTCGCTTTGAGAGGCTAATATCACTCGACTTCGCCTCGAAGCCATTCGAAGCCTCGCCAGGAAACTAACTCGCAACTCGCCACAGAGGACTTCCAGCTCCGCCAAAGGGTTTCTTTCGGACTTTGCCAGAAGCTGCCTCTAACTCCGCTATGAGCTCAATGCAGGTAGCTCCGCCATGGTCTGCTATGGTCACCTTTGACCAATCAAATCTCGGATGAGATAGGATCCAATCAGATCAATCAATTAGATCAAATCAGAGATCAAATTTGGCAGTTGATTGCACAATCTCTTGACTCTCCTAAAACGAGTAAGAAGATCAGGGGAAATCCTCCGACGATATGGAAAGGATCAAGAAGATCAAACCGACCTGCCAATTCTAGCTTCGCAGAAGCCTGATCTTAACCTCGCAGCAAGGCTACTTTCCGGATTCAAACAGATTCGATTCAATCTATTTCTATATTTTCAAGGGACGATTATACCCTTACTCTCC